>VZQC01009002.1:80444-134528 GCA_009823505.1 Rhizomys pruinosus | reverse complement strand
GTAACACAGTGTGTGCTCTGAGAGTTAACACATATATACATAACACAGTGCAACGCAGTGTGTGCTGAGAGTTAACAACACGTATATACATACACAGTGTAACACAGTGTGTGCTCCAAGAGTTAACACATATATACATAACACAGTGCAACGCAGTGTGTGCTGAGAGTTAACAACACGTATATACATACACAGTGTAACACAGTGTGTGCTCTGAGAGTTAACAACACATATATACACAACACAGTGTAATGCAGTGTGTGCTCTGAGAGTTAACACATATATACATAACACCGTGTAATGCAGTGTGTGCTCTGAGAGTTAACACATATATACATAACACAGTGTAACGCAGTGTGTGCTCTGAGAGTTAACAACACATATATACACAACACAGTGTAACACAGTGTGTGCTCTGAGAGTTAACAACACATATATACACAACACAGTGTAACACAGTGTGTGCTCTGAGAGTTAACGTTAGTAATTTAGACTGGAATAAAAGAACTTGTATCTGGCTTAGCCAGGGCTTCAAGGAGGGTGGGACCACTTGGCAAACTGTTGCCAAAAAAAGCTGTTGTACCTTGTGAACTTATTGTTACTCAATAAATTCTGACATTGTGTAAAGTCACAATGTGTTCCTCTATGCTTCTGACATAGCACACGCAGAATAACCACCTTTGTAGTTTCTCAACTAACATAATGGTCGTAAGTGCTAAGGACATGTCTGTTCTATAGAAATAACCGTCATCCGGGCTGGAGAGATGGCCTAGCAGTTAAGAGCACTGACTGCTCTGGACCTGGGTTCAATCCCCAGCACCCACATGGTGGCTGAGAACCGTCTTTAACTCCAGTTCCACGGGACTTCGACGCCCACTTCTGACCTCCATGGCATTGCATGACACGGGTACACAAACCTACGTGCAGACAGTACATTCATACACATAAAAATATATAAATAAATAAAATAAAAAAAAAAAGAAATAACTGTCATCATCAGATCTGGCAGCATTTGAGTTCTCAATACCTGTCAGCTTCAAACAGCTTCTACCTCATCTGTATCTAGGCCTACTTCTGCTATTACCTGCCGTAATCCAACTACCAGGTGTTTAGGAGAGACACACCAACAGACCTCTGCACTAGTCAAAAGACAGAAACAAGGGAAACAATAAAATTCTCTACCAGTGGCTACACCCTTAAAGAACAATGATTCCCCTGCCCCATCAGCTACTGAGCACCTGCCTGCAGCTCCTCTAAGGGCTGGGGCCTGGACACCATCCCCATCTACGTGGGGGTTCTGGTTGGCCTCATCTTGTGTACCGAACCAACAGCTGCTGTGAGCTCATCGCACAACAGCAAGCGACAAGACAGAGCTTCACAGTGCTCCTCCCGACTCAGCTCCTCAGTGCTCCTCCCGACTCAGCTCCTCAGTGCTCCTCCCGACTCAGCTCCTCAGTGCTCCTCCCGACTCAGGTTGGAGGCTAGCCTGGTCTCCAAAGCCAATTCTAGGTCTTCTGAGGCCACATAGTAATACCATGTCCTTTTTTTTTTTATTTTTTTAATTAATGTTGTATGAAACATAATCTTGGCTGCATGTAAAAGTTGGGCACCTGTGTCTGCAATGCCTAGGAGGCCAGAAGAAGTCTGTTGATTCCCCCTGGAAGCTGGAAGTTCTTCCTGGAATTGGAGTTATAGACTGTGTTCCAGCCGCCATGTGGGGTCTGGACACCCGGGTCCTCTGCAAGAGCAAGAGCCAGTGCTCTTACCACTGGCCAGGCTCTGCTACCAGCCCCAAGACCATGGTCCCTTAAAGAAATTTAAAAAAAGGGTATTTAGGGAATTCATTAGCTGACTTTTAAAAATGTACAGATGTTTCTTCCCTGTGAATAAAGATGGATCAAATTCCTCAACCCGCTGCATTAACTCCAAATACTACAGCACGGATAGGCAGGGATAGGCAGGAAGCTGTCCACACTGGATATTAACTCCAAATACTACAGCATGGATAGGCAGGAAAAATCCACACTGGATTTTTCCTTTTCTTTTCTTATTTGATTCGCATCTCCCTTTTGCCACTACCTGCCTGTCATGTGATGGACCTTGCAAACTAAAATTAAGACACATGAGAATTTTCACTTGCACGTAAGTCTTAGGGTCTGATACCATTCTGAGGAGTCAATATCCTCTAGATGGTCCTGGATCAGGAGTCAGGTAACCATCACGGGACTGGCAAGACAACCCACTCCCTCCCAGACTCCTGAACAAAGCACTCACCTCGCCATTGTCCAGAACAGCCATGGATGAGGTCTGACCACAGGCAATGCCAACGACCTTCTTAATGTGTAAACAGTTGGTAACTTTTCGAGGAGTCGGCTGATTCGCTGTAGATCCTGATCCCACCTGGCCACAGTTGTTATAGCCCCAAGCAAATACCTACAAGAGAACGGAGCACAGAAAACAAGTCCTTGAAAAAAAGCGCCTTTAAAAAAAAAAAAAAAAAGGTGGTTCGGCATGCTTAGAGCAACTTGCATGCTCAGTAATGCTCCAGCAACCCCCTCCCCCAGGAGATGGGCATACAGAAACTGAAGCGGGTTGGTTTCTTGCACTGACAACTAAAACTTAAGCCCATGGATATCACTATGCTTCTAACAACTGTGCTATAACGCCTCTGCAGTTTTGGCAACAATGATAATAATAATATATTTTTTTTGTCTTTTTGAGACAGGGTCTCCCGATAGGCCCCAGCCTGTCCTGGAACTCACTCTGAGACCAGGCTAGCCTTGAAACTAACAAAGATTCACCCCTCTTGCTTCCCAAGTGCTAGGATGAAAGGCATGAGCCACCATGCCCGGCATTTTTCTTTCTTTTTTTGGTCTATAATACATATATTTTGTTAATTATTAATGTCTTTGGCATTAATAAGCCAAAGACAACATCAATGATGTAAAACAATCTGCTCAACTCTCGGTACACAAATTCTCATTGCTTTTCATGGAAATATTTCCAAACCAAATTGCGCTTTCCCTGTCTCATTAACCAACAAATGAGGCCTCAGTACTCTTGTTGGTATCAGGCTTTGCCCTACCCTAAGTTACTCAATACTGTATAAAACAATTGACTCCTTAGGACTGGAGAGATAGCTTAGCAGTTAAGAGCACTGCCTGTGCTCTTCAATATTTAATAATAAATATTAAAACAAATCTAACAAAAAACAGTTTCTCAAACTGTGCCCTGAGAATCCATTTTTTACTCTGCTGAGGATGGAGGATGCCTTTACACCTTGATGGACCTGTAAACACCACCATCTGCCCAACACCACCCAAAAGACATAGGCTGACAGAAAACTTATCCCCCCAAAAATGGAGAAAGTGCTGCCTTATAAATCTATGTCACACACTATATATATAACACAGTGTAACACAGTGTGTGCTGAGAGTTAACAACACATATATACATAACACAGTGTAACACAGTGTGTGGTCTGAGAGTTAACACATATATACATAACACAGTGCAACGCAGTGTGTGCTGAGAGTTAACAACACATATATACATACACAGTGTAATGCAGTGTGTGCTCTGAGAGTTAACACATATATACATAACACAGTGGAAGCACAGTGTGGTGCTCTGAGGTTAACAAATTACATAACACAGTGCAACGGCATGTGTGCTAGAGTATAACAACACAATATACATACACAGTGTAACACAGTGTGTGCTCCAAGAGTTAACACATATATACATAACACAGTGCAACGCAGTGGGAGGCGGAGAGTTAACAACACGTATATACATACACAGTGTAACACAGTGTGTGCTCCGAGAGTTAACACATATATACATAACACAGTGTAACACAGTGTGTGCTGAGAGTTAACACATATATACATAACACAGTGCAACGCAGTGTGTGCTGAGAGTTAACAACACGTATATACATACACAGTGTAACACAGTGTGTGCTCCGAGAGTTAACATATATACAGAACATCAGTGCAACGCAGTGTGTGCTGAGAGTTAACAACACATATATACATAACATATTGTAACACAGTGTGGTGTGCTCCGAGAGTACACATATATACATAACACAGTGCAACGCAGTGTGTGCTGAGAGTTAACAACACATATATACATACACAGTGTAATGTTGAAGACACTGGCGTCTAGGCAGAAGGCACAGATCATGTCACAGATAAACAGAAGACGAGTGGAGTAGTGGCAAAGCCCAAAAGGGACCAGCTGGGCAGCAGCTGGCAAAGGAAAACAGGGGCTCGATAACAGGGCGGGCCACACATGTCTTCCCAGCGCCCAGGAAGCAGAGGCAGGAGGACCCCACCAACAAAGGCCAGGATGAAATACACCAGTATTTCAAAACAGGTATTAAACTGAAATTTTCAGAAGACCACACTGGCAGCAACACAAAGGACAGGAAGGGGCTGCTTAGTAGGCAGCTCAGCATCACGATAGGGCGCAATCAGTACATCCCAGATAGAGGGCTGCTTAGTAGGTCAGCTCACTCCATCAGCAGATAGAGGGCTGCTTAGTAGGTCAGCTCACTCCTTCAGCAGATAGAGGGCTGCTTAGTAGGTCAGCTCACTCCATCAGCAGATAGAGGCGCTTGTCATCGCGTGGACTGTAGGTCAGCTCACTCCATCAGCTAAGTACTAGTAGGAGCTACTACAGATGAGCGCTAGGTCAGCTCACTCCAGATAGCTACAGGCAGTATCACGAGAGAGCTGCTTAGTAGGTCAGCTCACTCGATCAGCAGATAGAGGGCTGCTTAGTAGGTCAGTCGTCAGCGTAGAGGGCCTTAGTCAGCTCATCCAGATAGAGGGACTGCTTAGTAGGTCAGCTCACTCCATCAGCAGATAGAGGGCTGCTTAGTAGGTCAGCTCACTCCATCCGCAGATAGAGGGCTGCTTAGTAGGTCAGCTCACTCTCCCAATAAGGCTGCTGTGGTCAGCACCACAGCAATAGAGGGCTGCTTAGTAGGTCAGCTCACTCCATCAGCAGATAGAGGGACTGCTTAGTAGGTCAGCTCACTCCATCAGCAGATAGAGGACTGCTTAGTAGGTCAGCTCACTCCATCAGCAGATAGAGGCTGCTTAGTAGGTCAGCTCACTCCATCAGCAGATAGAGGGCTGCTTAGTAGGTTAGCTCACTCCATCCACAGATAGAGGGCTGCTTAGTAGGTCAGCTCACTCCATCAGCAGATAGAGGGCTGCTTAGTAGGTCAGCTCACTCCATCAGCAGATAGAGGGCTGCTTAGTAGGTCAGCTCACTCCGTCAGCAGATAGAGGGCTGCTTAGTAGGTCAGCTCACTCCATCAGCAGATAGAGGGCTGCTTAGTAGGTCAGCTCACTCCATCCGCAGATAGAGGGCTGCTTAGTAGGTCAGCTCACTCCATCAGCAGATAGAGGGCTGCTTAGTAGGTCAGCTCACTCCATCAGCAGATAGAGGGCTGCTTAGTAGGTCAGCTCACTCCATCAGCAGATAGAGGACTGCTTAGTAGGTCAGCTCACTCCATCAGCAGATAGAGGAGCGCTCACGAGGGTCTAATCTAAGTGACAGAGGGCCAAAAGAGGGGATGGATAAGAAAACGGTTTCAGCTGGGTGTGGTGGTGCATGCCTTTAATCCCAGCACATGGGAGGCAGAAGCAGGTGGATCTCTGAGTTTGTGGCCAGCCTGATTTACATAGTGAATTCCAGGCAGCTGGAACAACAGGGGGACCCTGTCTCAAAAAGACAAAAACAAAACAAACAAACAAACAAAAAACCTGGTTCAATAGGGAAAATCACAGAACAAAATGGTCCCTCAGGTGTCTGTAATGACATGGGCTAGTCAGGAAGGGTAAACATTTGGACATCCAAGTAGGAATGACCACTAAGGAATAGATTTTAAAAGGTCCAGCTCAAATCAGAAGTCTGTGACTTGTGGTGATACCATCTCTCATATCACCTTAGCAAACACAGAGAGGCCTTTCAGGACATAGTGGCATAGCAGAGGAAGATGGGACTTCAGGTCCTCGTGGGAGGTGGCTGAAAGCACTTTCGCCAGCCCCTCAAGTGGAGCAGTCATTGGCTTTCTGGAAAGAAACTTGGCAACAGCTACCAACATTTTTAATGGTGTACCTCTTGACCTGGAAATTCTATTCTGGGAATTTATTCTATAGGAATACTTGCATGGATATATCAAAATACATACACAGTAACAGAAACCATTGTTCACAACAACAAAACTGAAAACAATTGAAACATCCTTCAACAGAACTCAAGGTATACATCCTCTACAGAAGCGAAGCTAAGGAGCATTATGGAGAAGACTACAAAACAGTCTGGACATGTGCACAAACAGACGAAGCACATGCCTGATGGACATGTGCACAGACAGACGAAGCACATGCCTGATGGACATGTGCACAGACAGACAAAGCACATGCCTGATGGACATGTGCACAGACAGACGAAGCACATGCCTGATGGACATGTGCACAGACAGACGAAGCACATGCCTGAAATGGGCAGGAGTCAGCTGAGCAGAGACAGGCAGTATAATCACCACACTTTAGAAAGGCCGTGCCAGGCGTGGTGGCACACGCCTTTAATCTCAGCACTCAGGAGGCAAAGGCAGGCAGATCTCTGTTGAGTTGGAGGCTAGCCTGGTCTCCAAAGCCAATTCTAGGTCTTCTGAGGCCACATAGTAAGACCATGTCTTTTTTTTTTTTATTTATTTTTATATGTGTATGAATGAACTGTCTGCATGTAGGTTTGTGCACCCGTGTCGTGCAATGCCACGGAGGTCAGAAGAGGGTCTCGGATTCCCCTGGAACTGGAGTTCTCCTGGAACTGGAGTTACAGATGGTTCTCAGCCGCCATGTGGGTGCTGGGGATCAAACCCGGGTCCTCTGCAAGAGCAGTCGGTGCTCTTAACCGCTAGGCTATCTCTCCAGCCCCAAGACCATGTCTTAAAGAAATTTAAAAAAAGGGTATTTAGGGAATTCATTAGCTGACTTTTAAAAATGTACAGATGTTTCTTCCCTGTGAATAAAGATGGATCAAATTCCTCAACCCGCTGCATTAACTCCAAATACTACAGCACGGATAGGCAGGGATAGGCAGGAAGCTGTCCACACTGGATATTAACTCCAAATACTACAGCATGGATAGGCAGGAAAAATCCACACTGGATTTTTCTTTTCTTTTCTTTTTGATTCTCATCTCCCTTTTGCCACTACCTGCCTGTCATGTGATGGACCTTGCAAACTAAAATTAAGACACATGAGAATTTTCACTTGCACGTAAGTCTTAGGGTCTGATACCATTCTGAGGAGTCAATATCCTCTAGATGGTCCTGGATCAGGAGTCAGGTAACCATCACGGGACTGGCAAGACAACCCACTCCCTCCCAGACTCCTGAACAAAGCACTCACCTCGCCATTGTCCAGAACAGCCATGGATGAGGTCTGACCACAGGCAATGCCAACGACCTTCTTAATGTGTAAACAGTTGGTAACTTTTCGAGGAGTCGGCTGATTCGCTGTAGATCCTGATCCCACCTGGCCACAGTTGTTATAGCCCCAAGCAAATACCTACAAGAGAACGGAGCACAGAAAACAAGTCCTTGGAGCGCTAGGTGGTTCTGCATGCTTTAGAGCACTTGCCTGCTCAGTAATGCTCCAGCAACCCCCTCCCCCAGGAGATGGGCATACAGAAACTGAAGCGGGTTGGTTTCTTGCACTGACAACTAAAACTTAAGCCCATGGATATCACTATGCTTCTAACAACTGTGCTATAACGCCTCTGCAGTTTTGGCAACAATGTAATATATATATATATTTTTTTTTGGTCTTTTTGAGACAGGGTCTCCCTATAGCCCCANCCTCAGCTCCTCAGTGCTCCTCCCGACCTCAGCTCCTCAGTGCTCCTCCAGACTCAGCTCCTCAGTGCTCCTCCCGACCTCAGCTCCTCAGTGTTCCTCCCGACTCAGCTCCGCAGTGCTCCTCCAGACTCAGCTCCTCAGTGCTCCTCCCAACCTCAGCTCTTCAGTGCTCCTCCCGACTCAGCTCCTCAGTGCTCCTCCCGACCTCAGCTCCTCAGTGCTCCTCCAGACCTCCAGCTCCTCCCAACTCAGCTCCTCAGTGCTCCTCCCGACCCTAGCTCCTCGGTGCTCCTCCTGACCTCAGCTCCTCAATGCTCCTCCAGACTCAGCTCCAAGTGCTCCTCCCTACCTCCAACTCCTCGTGCCTTTGTTCTGCCTCTTCTGTGATGTTCCTGTGCCAAGCTACAGTGCACAGCCTCACACACATGCACATACAAGTAGCACTAACTGGACTTAGTAGGTATCAAAAGTGGGGGCACATGAAGTTAGGAGGTGAAGAAATACCGGAGGAGCTGGAGAAGAGGATGGGGTGGGAGGACTAGTGGCAGAAGAGGAAACAGCCTCCTTTAAGACTAGGAAATTTTTTTAAATTTCTTATTTGTATTGTGAACATAATTCTTGCATGTATGTAAGTGCACCTGTGTCATGCAAAGCCCACAGAGATTAGAAGAGGATGTTAGATTCCCTGGAACTGGAGTTAAGGATGATTGTTAGCCACCATGTGGGTTCTGAGCCCGGGTCCTCTGCAAGAGCAGCCAGTGCTCTTAACCACTAAGCCATCTCTCCAGCCTCGACTAAGAGAAAAGCTATTCCTAGCCAACTCCCTTGCCTGTGGCAAGCAGTCCTCTCAAATCCTCAATATGGCTTCCACAATTCTTTCCTCCTTGTGAACACTTTCTAAGTTCACAAGCCCTATGCTGCCCAGGCAACAATATAACCTACTACTGACGTCTTCAAAGAAAACAAGCTATGATTATGAAAGCAGATGACAGGTTCATTTCAAGGGTACAAAGGAACTAAGTCTCACTAACTCCCCAAGGGAGGCTCACAGAAATATCTAGTTAGTAATGCAGGTATTCTACAGCATTATCCAAAGTAACACCTGGTGACAGAATAAAGCAGGAATCCAAGCTGCAGAACAAGTAAGGATCTAATCTCATTCTTCAGGTCCTTTTGGAACATTCCAGGTTCTAATCTTAAAATGGAGACTGTATTTCTACTAAATAAAAATGGACAAGGAAACAGTGGGTTCTGGACACAAGTCTATGTTCTCTGCCTAACACCAGAACATTCCAATCATGAAATCTTGGTGGCTGTAGGTGTTTGTTTTTTTTTTTTTAATCTTTTCCTCTCTAACTGAAGAACAAGGAACAATGTGACTTAACTTGTGTTTCAGAAATCACAGAGGGACAGGGGACTAAGACTGGACAGTTGGTCATGAAACAAAGACTGTGGCAGTAGTCCAGGCAGGAGGCGAACCCTGAGCAATGGTGTGAGCTGGAGAGAAGAGAGTAATCAGAGATGAGATGCCAGGAGCTAAGCAAGGGACTTCAAGATAAGCAAGGACACAGGGCAAACAACACTGCCTCTAATGCTGGAAGGTCATTCCCCCAACATCATGGTATACACTGAAAACCAAAGCACCTCCTAAGGAAGGAGGTCATTATCATGGTATACACTGAAAACCAAAGCACCTCCTAAGGAAGGAGGTCATTATCATGGTATACACTGAAAACCAAAGCACCTCCTAAGGAAGGAGGTCATTATCATCGTATACACTGAAAACCAAAGCACCTCCTAAGGAAGGAGGTCATTATCATGGTATACACTGAAAACCAAAGCACCTCCTAAGGAAGGAGGTCATTATCATGGTATACACTGAAAACCAAAGCACCTCCTAAGGAAGGAGGTCATTATCATGGTATACACTGAAAACCAAAGCACCTCCTAAGGAAGGAGGTCATTATCATGGTATACACTGAAAACCAAAGCACCTCCTAAGGAAGGAGGTCATTATCATGGTATACACTGAAAACCAAAGCACCTCCTAAGGAAGGAGGTCATTATCATGGTATACACTGAAAACCAAAGCACCTCCTAAGGAAGGAGGTCATTATCATGGTATACACTGAAAACCAAAGCACCTCCTAAGGAAGGAGGTCATTACCATCGTATACACTGAAAACCAAAGCACCTCCTAAGGAAGGGGGTCATTATCATGGTATACACTGAAAACCAAAGCACCTCCTAAGGAAGGAGGTCATTATCATGGTATACACTGAAAACCAAAGCACCTCCTAAGGAAGGAGGTCATTATCATGGTATACACTGAAAACCAAAGCACCTCCTAAGGAAGGAGGTCATTACCATCGTATACACTGAAAAACCAAAGCACCTCCTAAGGAAGGAGGTCATTATCATGGTATACACTGAAAACCAAAGCACCTCCTAAGGAAGGGGGTCGTTACCATCGTATACACTGAAAACCAAAGCACATCCTAAGGAAGGAGGTCATTAACAAGTTCACAGATCACATCATATCTGCAATCTTAGAAAAGACTATGAAACTTAATTGCCTTAACATTGGATTCTCTCTCAGCAAAAGTATTTTTGGGGTCAATAAGATGGTTCACTGGGTAAAGGCACTTGCTGCCAAACCTGTCACCTGAGTTGGATTCCCAGATCCACGTGGTGAAGGGAGAAAACAAGACTCCCAGGTTATCCTCTGACCTCTGCACACAAGCCATGGAGCCCCGCAAATAAATGCAATAAAAAATGTAAAGCGTTTTTTGTCAGTTTTTATTTGTTAAGACATTGCTCTGTAGCACAGGCTAGCCAAGAACTCTCCGTCTTCTTCTACCTCCTGGGTGCTGGGACTTCAGACACTGTTACCAGTTACTCTTCTGTTGCTGTGATAAAATCCCATGACCAAGGCAAATTACAGGAGGAGTTTATTTGGCTTCTGGCTCTAGAAAGATCAGAGTCCAGCACGGGGGAGGAGCGGCGGGAGCAGGAAGCTGGGCGCTCACATCCTCAAGCAGGCCCAGGAAGCAGACACACACGCACTGCAAATGCGAAGAGGCCACAGACTCTCAAAGCTACCCCTCCTAAAGGCCCCACGACCTCCCCAAACAGTGCCACCAGCTGAGCACGTGTTCAGTGCTTGGGGACACTTCTTGTTCAAACCATCACAACCCCCAAAGCCGGGGTAAAGGTGACTCTGACTACATGAGGTACTGCTGGAGAAGCCGCATTCCTAGTGATTCCAGCCACAAGGCACAGCAAGGACAAATATGGGCAGGGCTTGTTTTGGGGGGTGGGGGCATGGAGGTTGAGACAGGGTCTCACTATGGTTGGCCTGGAATTCGCTATGTACACCAGACTGGCCTCAAACTCATAGTGACCCACCTGTTTCTGCCTCCCAACTGTTGAGGTTAAAGGCATACATGGCCTGCTTTTTTATTTGCTTTTGTTTTGTTTTTAAAGAAGAAAATTTTCACAGCAACTGAAAAGTGGAAGTGACTCATCCATCCATCATAGTCATCACATGAACAAAGGGTGTGTAGCTCAGTGCTAAGGGACCTGCCCCAGTTCAATTCCCAAACGCAGACAGACACAAAATGAACAGAATACATATATAATGGAATATATTCAACCTTTAAAAATTCCAGGATCGAGAGATGGCCTAGCGGTTAAGAGCGCCGACTGCTCTTACAGAGGACCCGGGTTCGATCCCCAGCACCCACATGGCGGCCGAGAGCTGTCTGAAACTCCAATTCCAGGAGAACTCCAGTTCCAGGGGAATCCAAGACCCTCTTCTGACCTCCGCGGCATTGCACGACACGGGTGCACAGACTTGCATGCAGACAGTACATTCATACACATACAGAAATAAATAAAAAAAAAAATTAAAAAAAAAATTCCAGGATCAATGCTGTGAAATGCCATATTCTGCCTGATATAAACACTGCACTCGTGAACTCACTCCATCTTCTGCCCGGTGTAAACGCTGCACTCGCGAACTCACTCCATCTTCTGCCCGGTGTAAACACTGCACTCGTGAACTCACTCCATCTTCTGCCCGGTGTAAACGCTGCACTCGCGAACTCACTCCATCTTCCGCCCAGGTGTAAACGCTGCACTCGCGAACTCACTCCATCTTCCGCCCAGGTGTAAACGCTGCACTCGCGAACTCACTCCATCTTCCGCCCAGGTGTAAACGCTGCACTCGTGAACTCGCTCCATCTTCCGCCCGGTGTAAACACTGCACTCGCGAACTCGCTCCATCTTCCGCCCGGTGTAAACACTGCACTCGTGAACTCGCTCCATCTTTCGCCCGGGCGTAAACACTGCACTAGTGTACTCGCTCCATCTTCCGCCTGGGCGTAAACACTGCACTAGTGAACTCGCTCCATCTTCCGCCTGGGCGTAAACACTGCACTCGTGAACTCGCTCCATCTTCCGCCTGGGCGTAAACACTGCACTCGTGAACTCACTCCATCTTCCGCCTGGGCGTAAACACTGCACTAGTGAACTCGCTCCATCTTCCGCCCAGTGTAAACACTGCACTCGTGAACTCACTCCATCTTCCGCCCAGTGTAAACACTACACTCGTGAACTCACTCCATCTTCCGCCCAGTGTAAACACTGCACTCGTGAACTCACTCCATCTTCTGCCCAGTGTAAACACTGCACTAGTGAACTCACTCCATCTTCCGCCCAGTGTAAACACTGCACTCGTGAACTCCTCCAACTATGGTTACCTGCACAAACCTGTACAGGATCAAGCCCACAAGATCAGTCAACAATCCAGCCCGCAGCACTAACTGAACCCAATAGGTTACAAAAGAGGGGACATAAATTCAGAGAAGATGTAGAGGAGCAGGGAAGGAGGAGGAGGAACTGGGGGGTGGGGGAGATAAGATATATTGTACATGTGTATGAAATTGTCAAAGAATAAACAGAAGCTTTTTTTTGTAGCACACTAACCTCTCCATCAGCTGCTAGAGCCATCGAATGGTGTGAGCCACAAGCCACTTCCACCACCTGCTTGATCAGGAGGTTGGTACAAACTTGAATGGGAGCAACGCCTTGGTTGGTGGTCCCGTTCCCCAGCTGGCTGTATCCATTATGGCCCCAGGCGTACACAACTCCATCTGACACAGAAGCACACAGAGCCTGAGCTCCAACGGGAAGCAGTGACCTCATCGGGGAACGAAAACTAAAGACAGTTATCAACTCGGAGGTGGAGATGATGACAGTTATACAACAAAGGAAATGGCTCAGCTATAAATACTTACACATTTCTGATAATGAACACATCAATAATGACTAACCAAAATGATGGGACCAATATGTCAACAGGATAAAGACAGGAAAAATAGAGAACAGAGCCATAACAGAAAGTTAAAATGTCCCAAATCGAAAACTCAGAATGGAACATAAGCATTTTATTTGTTACAATTGCTATGCATTAGGAAACCTTAATTCTGAGGTCAAAATGGGTAACAGCTGCATCAATAGGTAAACCAGGGACTGAAAGGCCAGACTGATGTCAATGACAAGATCTCGCAGAGCGGAAGAGAGGTGACTGCCTCAGTGTGCTCACCCCATCAGACTCCTCCACGAGGATCAGCTCACCTCTCTCTCACAGCCTCTGAGAAAAATGCAGAGAACTCGGAGTGGATTAAGACATGAGTCACAGGCAGTTAGAAAGCTAGAAACACAGACTAGGTAACATCCGAGGAAAGTGGGTTCCCTGCCCAGACACAGAAAGATAGAGATGCAATCTGTCTCCCCAAGGCTACCCTAGAAGATCACCCAACAAAAAGCTGAGGATGTCTGTAAGGCAGTGATATATAATGGGCCTCAACTCTAGGAGGAAGCTGGCTGGGCCATATGTAACAAACTTCAGAGAGTGCTGCTTGCCCATAGTGCAGATAGTTATCAAATAACATGTCCACTCTCCTTTAGTGATCTTTGCGAAGCAGAGGAAAACGGACAAGACTATCTATCTACCTCTCCCATTCTTTCAATAAGGCATTCACATGAGTGAGAATGAATTTAGATTTCTTGACTCAAGATTTGGGAACTACACAAAGGAGAAAAAACAGATTATCTGTGTTTCTAAAAACACACCGAGGCGGTACTGGAGATGGCTTGGCGGTTAAAAGCACTGGTTGCTCTTGCAGAAAACCTGGGCTCAGTTCCTACCACCCACACAGCAACCAACAACTATCTAAAACACCAGTTCCGGGTGACCTGACGCCCTCTTCTGACATCCATGGGCACTGCATGCAAGCATGGGTGCATTTACTTAACATTCAGGTAAAAGAATCATACACATAAAATAAAAACAAATTAAAAAATACATCAAGGAAATTCTCAAAATTGTCTTGTGTTCACAGATCCACTCAAAAGTCGGGCTGGGCTGGGCATGGTGGCGCACGCCTTTAATCCCAGGTTGGCAGAGGCATGTGGATCTCTGTAAATTCAAGGCCAGTCTGGTCTACAGAGTGAGTTCCAGGCCTGCTGGGGCTACAGGGAGACCTTGTCAGGCTGGAAGACACACCATTTCTGCCATGTCCAACTCCTACAAGTTTACATGAGGATTCTGAAGCCTTAGGGACTGCCCAGTGGACAAGACGCAGCTCCTGCAAGTTGACCTCAGTGTTTGAACTTTTACTTCCTGTGTAACTTCCCTCAGAAATAAACAATCCAAAATGAGCTGCTCAAAACGGCACCCTTCCCTGGCCTGAGAACTAACCACTAAATTTCACACAAACCAAAAAGCTAGACCCCCTCCCCCTGCTTTACCTTCGGTGCTGAGGAGAACATGGGGGCCGCTCCCATAACCCAGGCTTTTGATCTTCTTCCCACACAAGGCTTCTAGCCTCCTGGGCACTAGTGTGCTCTGGTTATCACCAGTGCCTAGGCAGTTACTATAGTTCAGGCCAAACACGAAGACCTAGAAAACAAACACCTTTGTCTAAGTAATCTGGACTAAACTCCCATTTAAAGCTCCTCTCCTCACTCTGGGAATAAGACGCACTCATGTCCCGTTTTTTAAAAAATATTTTTACTTTATGCATTTGAGAGTTTTGCCTGTATGAGTGTACCATGCACATGCAGTGCCTCCAGAGGCCAGAAGATGGCTGGTAGCTACCATGTGGGCGCTGGGAACTTAACCCAGGTCCTCTGGAAGAACTGAAAGTGTTCTTTACTGCTGAGTCATCTCTCCGACCCCCTCGAGTTCCAACTGATAGCCCACTAAAGATACTAAGAAATGCCAGCCTCTGCAGACAGTACTTAACCTTTGCCATGCCTGTCTATACTATGGAACAATGGGTATTAAAACTAGAAACTGAAAGAAATTATATCAAAGGCACAATCTTCTTCAATCTCAGGTTCTTTTATTTCCCAACCTTCTTGGCCTTCAAACTAATCAGTTTCAAGTTCAACCCCCAAACTCAATTCCAGTTTCCAGTCTTACCTCATCATTGTCAGTGACATAGATTGCCTCGTTGGCTGAGGTACCAAAGACACATGCTTTCCTAATAGATGCAATTTCCTGGGGTGAGAGCAGAGTGAAGATGGGCCACTTCCCTACATCCACCATGACTCTGGCTTCTGGCCAACTCCTACAAATAAGCCAGCATTTCTGCTACAATAAATAAAAAGAATTTCAAGAAAATAATTAATAAGCACTAAGCTAACTTTAATAGACCTAT
Source organism: Rhizomys pruinosus (assembly GCA_009823505.1). Lineage (NCBI taxonomy): Eukaryota > Metazoa > Chordata > Mammalia > Rodentia > Spalacidae > Rhizomys > Rhizomys pruinosus. The sequence goes on along the minus strand of VZQC01009002.1, from coordinate 118,913 downwards.
TAATATAAGCCAGCAGATGACAATTCCATAATAAATGATCTACCTGTAGTTGAATGGAACACACACTCCTCCCGCCGTGTCCAATCTTTCCTTAACCTTCAAGCCCAGGCCTTTTCCTGTAATGAGAGCACAATATACCAGAACAATCAATCTATTTCTCCTGCAGACTCCCCTGTCACACAGAGGACATCCGTTCAAGCTCCTGATGAGAAGGCTGGCTGCCCATGAAGCCAGTCTCTCCTTCAGGATGTTTTCTCAGGTAAGCAGATAAAAATTACAATCCTAATTTATCCAACAGTCAATTCTTTTTTTTTTTTAAGGTTTTATTATTTATTATTATTTTTTTTATTTATTTCTGTATGTGTATGAATGTACTGTCTGCATGCAAGTCTGTGCACCCATGTCGTGCAATGCCACAGAGGTCAGAAGAGGGTGTCGGATTCCCCTGGAACTGGAGTTCTCCTGGAATTGGAGTTTCAGATGGTTCTCGGCCGCCATGTGGGTGCTGGGGATCGAACCCGGGTCCTCTGAAAGAGCGGTCGGCGCTCTTAACCGCTAGGCCATCTCTCCAGCCCCCCAACAGTTAATTCTTATCTATGAGGGGAAGTGTGTGTGTGTGTGTGTGTGTGTGTGTGCGCGCGCGCGCGCGCGCACGCGCGCGGGCATACGTTAGAAAAATCAGAAAATCAGAAGTATCTCTGCCTCCTCAGTTGCCATGCCCCACCCAGGACACTTACAATCCTCATCCCTTGTAGAGGCCCTGCCACTGCAGGGACTGAATAATGACAGAAATACAGCACTCTCAAAAAGCCTGGACCAGGGAAAATCCTAAGAGGCATTTACCTAACATTCATGGGATGAATTAATGAAACACTGCGTTTTCATTCACACAGAGAACAGTTATACCAGGAAAGATAAGGCAGTTTTCTCTACATGTTGAGCTGATGACTCTGGCCCTAAATCAAGTCTTGGTTAGCTTAAATGGTACTCTACAGGAAGTAAAGATGTATAAATTTCCACACAACTCTGAACATCTGTTTATGGATTTTAATCCAAAGAATAAAATTGGTTGAGTCTCCAATTTTTTAGGAAGAGTCACTCGTATTTATTATTTTATGTGCATAATTGTTTTGGCTGTCACGTGCACCATGTGCAAGCAGTGCACACAAGAGACCAGCAACTGGAGTGACAGACAGTTGTGAGCCACCACATGGGGGCTAGGAAGGGAACCCACATGGGGGCTAGGAAGGGAACCCGGATTCTCTGAAGAGCAGCAAGTGCCCTCACCTGCTCAACAATTTCTCTAGCCCTGGGGGCTCTGATTTTTGTAAGGTTAAAAAGAACTGGTAGGAATTCCAGGGACTGCACAAACACAAAGTCCTATTGTGCCAAGGGAACTTCTGTGACTCTCATCTCTGGAAACAGAACAAAACCACTTTCCTAACAAACGAGGTCCGAAATCGAAGTTCCCTCCCGTCCACACCCAACCTTCGAAGAGCAGCCGAGAACAGCAGCTTGTTCTGGCCGCAGCACCTCCCTCAGCGTGCACTGTGAGAACGCCTCGGGTGTTCTGCCACCAGCCAGACTCCCCCACAGTGCTGCATGGATGAAGATCAGAGCTTCACAGCCCTCAGCCTCACACCACGCATTCAAGGAGGGAACAGCATGGAATCAGGCTAGCCCTGTCATCACAGCCGGACTCCTGGAAAAATAGGTGTGCAAGAGCTCACGCCCCTGCCCTCAGGGCTTGGCAGTCTCCTATAAGAACAAGCTCACCTTCTAAGTGAGGTTTTATGAGCTGAATTTATGTATAGCTAAATAAGGTGAAGTTTTATTTTACAAGGCATTTCTCTAAAGGCTAGCAATTTAAGGTCAACAGCAATAATAATAATCACTCATAAATTTTACGCAGACATACCCTCTTATAAAATTACCACCAGTAGCCTCGGGACAGCAGCAGAGACTCAGTGCCTTCAGGGCTGTGCTTTAGGCAGACCATGTCTACTTTTCTGTTGTTTTGTTGTTGTTGTTGTTTCGTCTTTTGAGACAGGGTCTCTGTAGTCCCAGCTAGCCTGGAACTCACTATGTAGTCCAGGCTGGCCTTGAACTCACAGAGAACCAACTGCCTCTGCCTCCCGAGTGCTGGGATTAAAGGTGTGTGCCACCACGCCCAGCAGACCATGTCTAAAACAACCTGCTCTAGCTCTAAAACTATGCAATTCATGTTCAACATGTAATGAAGATGCAATGGGTTTCTTGAGTGCATGGAAACTGGTAGTAATTTTGGCCAAGCAGGGTCCTGTCTTAAGTCTGGTTAATAGGGCTTGGAGAGATGGCTTAACAGTTAAGAGCGCTGGCTGCTCTCGCAGAGGACCAGGGCTCAATTCCTAGCATCCACACGGCAGCTAACAACCATCTGTAACTCCATTTCCAGGGTATCTGATGCCTTCTTCTGGCCTCTGCAGGTGTTGTACAACATGGGTGCACTTAACACACATGCAAGAAGTACAGCCATACATTGAAACTAAAAATAACACAATTTTTAAAAAGATTTACATAAAAATTTCTGGCTAAAAATCCAACTATCATAGGCAGAGCAGTATTAGGGGCTGGAGCACCGGCTCAGTGGTTAAGGACACCTGCTGTTCTTGCAGAGGACCTGAGCTCAGTTCACAGCACCTGCCTACATCAGGGAACTCACAAGCACCTGTAACTCCAGTTCCCAGGGACTACAACACCCTCTTCTAGCTTGTTGGGTACTACATTCATGTGCACATACCCACACATGGACACACATGCATAAATATAAATAAAAATAAAATCGACATTTAAAAAAAGAACAGTATGGGGCTGGAGAGATGGTTTAGTGGTTACGAGCACCAGCTGCTCTGGCAGAGGACCCAGATTTGATTCCCAGCCTCACATGGCTGCTAACCACCATCCATAAACCAGTTCCAGGGGACTCCAATGCCTTCTTCTGACTCCATGGGCAGTGCATGATGTGGGTGCACTTACCCACGCAGGCAATACACTCATACACATAAAGTAAAAATAATAAAATATTTTTAAAAGAACAGCATTAGGACAGCTGTGATTCTTTTGGTATCTACTAAATTTGCCTAAACAGGAAATGTAAGTATTTGCTAATAGCACATATTTTATTTAGGTGTTTATTTATGGGGGATGTGTAGTATGTGCAAGTGCCCACACCCATGCATGTGCATGTAGAGGTCAGGGGTAAATGCTGGGTACAGTCTTCCATTGGTCACTGTCTCTCACTGACCTGCAGCTCGCCAACTGGCTCCACTGGCTGGCCATGCAGCGTCCAGGATCTCCCTGCCTCCCCCTCCCAGTCCTGGGGTCATAGGGCAAAGCTGCCAAGCCCTGCTTCTTATGTAGGTGTTGGGCACTTTGCACACTGAGCCATCTCTCAGCCCCATTTTAAAAGTATGTACTTCAACTAAATTTTACTTAAATCATCATGGCAAAGGCTGCATAGAAGGTGTGAAGTGACTTTACTGAAGTGCGGAGGAGGCACTGCTCCCAGGAGAGCCACAACTCAGCCCAGCCCACCAGCACCCGGTTGCCTGGGTGAGTGTTCAATGATGCTCAGACACATAACTCAGCCCAGCCCACCAGCACCCGGTTGCCCGGGTGAGTGTTCAATGATGCTCAGACACATAACTCAGCCCAGCCCACCAGCACCCGGGTGCCTGGGTGAGTGTTCAACGATGCTCAGACACATAACTCAGCCCAGCCCACCAGCACCCGGGTGCCTGGGTGAGTGTTCAACGATGCTCAGACACATAACTCAGCCCAGCCCGCCAGCACCCGGTTGCCTGGGTGAGTGTTCAATGATGCTCAGACACATAACTCAGCCCAGCCTGCCAGCACTCAGGTGCCTGGGTGTGTTCAATGATGCTCAGACACATAACTCAGCCCAGCCTGCCAGCACCCGGGTACCTGGGTGAGTGTTCAACGATGCTCAGACACATAACTCAGCCCAGCCCGCCAGCACCCGGGTGCCTGGGTGAGTGATCAACGATGCTCAGACACATAAGCCAGGGCTGTCCTCATGCTGCTCTGCAACCTAACACACCAAGCTGCCGCCGGAAGAGCCACAAGGAAAGGTGCTTACGAAGTCTAACCTAGCCAAACCATGTGCTTAGCCACATTCAATACAAAACCCAAACCAACACAAAATGCAGCCTGGGAGATTTAGCTGTAATAGCCGTGTTACAAAACAACAGGCCATGTGTAATTACAGTTTTGACAGCATACACAAATAAAGATAACAACATGTATCTCTAATGATTATAGGTGACATTTTCTTTTAAAAAAAAAATATTCTGGGGGCTGGAGAGATGGCCTAGTGGTTAACAGCGTCGACTGCTGTTGCAGAGGACCTGGGTTCGATCCCCAGTACCCACATGGCGGCTGAGAACCATCTGTAACTCCAGTTCCAGGGGAATTCGACACCCTATTCTGACCTCCGCAGCATTGCATGACACAGGTGCACAAACCTGCATGCAGACAGTAAATTCATACAAATAAAAAAATAATAAAATTTAAAAATGTTTAACCTACATGCAGACAGTATACTCAATACACATAAAAAAATTTAAAAATTTTTTTAAAATCTAAACTCAGCTCCAAAGCCTAATAGCCACAGAGAGTTGGCACAGCAAACTATCTCTACTACTGCAGCAGTAGCACTTTTATCTAGGGGGCAATCGACAGCTATCTAACCGGACTTAAAGCCCTCTCAACGGAAGGAACTCACTGATGACACTGTAAATGTAGCCACATACACATGGCTACAGAGATCCTAGAGAAACCCCTATCTCTATTTCTACAAATGAAATTTCTTATTGTATGATAAATACGGAACCTTATATTTACAGACAAATGTACTGTACATACAGCACTCATCAAAGAAGCTTCTTTTAGCCACAGATGGAGGCTATTGCAGAGTTCCACAACTGGTCACACAGAGAATATATGTCAGAGATGCTCAGTCCTAAGTGACACATCTATAGTGGAACCTGTCCACCTAAGGTGCACAGAACACGATGGAACAGGGGGTGGAGAGAGCACTAATACAGCCCTCAACTCTCACCAGAGATGCTCCCTTACAGCAGAGCGTGATGCACACAGACGGCCAAAACTATGTGTCCCTGGACAGGACTCCTTTATCACAGCTCACCCATTCATGGCTCAGGGACCACTAAACTATGTGTCCCTGGACAGGACTCCTTTATTACAGCTCACCCATCCATGGCTCAGGGACCACTAAACTATGAGCAGAAAGATTGTAAGAGCCAGGTTGACACAAGAACATAAGGAAACAGACTTTCAGGCCACTGGAAATTTGCACATACGAACTTCCAACAATGGTGACAGCATGCACAAGACCCATGCTGACTAGATCAGACAAAAGCTCAGCATCAAGCAAGGATAAAGGAGACTGGCTCTCCTTTCAGGACAGGATAAGGGAGACCATTATGTGTATGCGTACACAGTGAGTATGGATGCACACAGAGATCAGGGAACAACTTTGTGGAGTTGGTTCTCTCATCTTCTACCTTTACACAGGTTCCAAGGATCCAGCACGGTCTCCAGCCTTATGCAGCATGCTTTCATCCTGAACCACCCTAGCAGCCCAAGCACCACCACCCCCAACACACACACAATAAAAACACAATCTTAGTACTGATTTTATAGGTTTTTAGTAACAAAAAATTAAAAAGTGGGCGTGTAATGCCGGGCAACACGAGCCCCTGCTCCAGCCCTTGGAGCCCGAGGGGAGACGTAAATGATGCGGAGAACACTGCTGCTGCAGATTACAGTGTGGCAGCTCCTCAAAAAAATGAAATATGATCTAGCAACTTCACTTCTAGTACAGACAAAAGAATTAAAAGTGCAAACTCAGTTGTATATCCATGATGACAGCAGTGTTTTTCCAACACCCAGAATGGAGCAACACCTGAATGTCCACAGATAGAACAGCTAGGCACATGTGACATGCTCACATACCCTGCCTCAGAGAAAAAAGCATGCTGAACATGCTCCAGCATGGGCGAGCTCTGAAGTTCCTCTGCTAATGTGAACTGAGACAGTGAGCCCATAAGGTTCTATCAAGCCTGGAATAAATTTGAAGAGCCTTTACTAAAATTAAATATAACAATGTTTCAGTTGGGGCTAGAGAGATGGCTCAGTGGTTAAGAGCACAGGCTGTTCTGGCAAAGGACCAGGGTTTGGTTCAGTTCAGGGATCAGACGCCCTTTTTTAGACTCCATAGGCACTGCAAACACAGGTGCACTTAGATACATGCAGGTACCACACTAATGATTAAAAATAAGTGGGAAAATTTAAATAGCACCTGCAGTCTTCCACATTAAAAAAAAAAAAGGTTTCCATCCTAAAAAACACTTTTGGAAAAGTACAGTCATGCAAGGATACAGTTTAGGAATATTCTGAATGGAACAAAGAAATATCTTCTTAGAATTTTCCAAAATGTGTGTGCGTACATACACGCATGCACACACGCATGCACACATTTTCCAGCACATACAGCAATTCAGAACAGACCCAATGAGATTGCTGAAGAGACTGGTCTTCTCAGGTCTTGTCTGTAACCTAACAATGATGGGAGGCAATCAGTATGTCCGTTCAAGTTATCCCTGTAGTACTTGAGGCAGTAATTTCTTGTTTTTTTTTTTTTGGTCTTTTCAAGACAGGGTCTCCCTGTAGCCCCAGCTGTCCTGGAACTCACTCTGTAGACCAGGCTGGCCTTGAATCTTGCTATCTTTTTTAACCTATACTTTATCTAGGAAATGCTTTCTCACCAACAGTGTTAACATGGAGATAAACCACAGTAAGAACAGAAAAGGAAAATGGCAAGCAGGTAAAAGACGTGTCTTATCACCTTTCAACCTTGATTCTCTGGCACAGAACACATCCTGAGTCCCCCACTAGAGCTGCTCTCTGTCCATTAGCACTGCAGATCAATACCCTGCTCCCTGGCACAGCTTTTACCAGGCTGTGGTGCTGTCCCTCAGAGAGTCTTCACCACAGAAAGGAAAGGTCATTTTACTTTATATTCTCAAAAGTGAATTCAGCAGAGAATACAAACACAGACCTTTCAGTTTCAGAAAACTACATTTAGAACCGAGGGCTTAAGGAGCAGCGCAAGCATAGTGGGCAATCTTATCCTCTAAGAGGCCATGTGCTTTTCTTTCCCTTAGGAACTGAGCATTAACAGAGGTTGGGAGAGGGTTTTATTTTGTTGACCTGGCAAAAAATATATCTGACTCTGTTTACGGAGTTTGAAAAACAGGAAATGGAGATAAGTAGTACAGGAAGAGTTTGTTGTTGATGAAACAGTGGTCCCCAATATTTAAAAAACACCAAAAATTTAGGGCTGATATAAGCATGTGTCCTTCACATAGAGCTCAGGGCCCCTCTCCCGGGCTAACCAGAATGCATCGGGAACAAGGGAACAGGTGTCACCAAGAGCACTCTCCCCTGTGAACTGGTCTGCAGTTTTCTGAGAGGTCAGAATGGAGAAGACAACTCTTAAGTCGGGTTAGCACCAGGATTCTGAATTTCCTAGTGCCGTTTGTGGAGCAGAAGCAAGGTGCACCATTCTTCAGCACGGAAATAGATGGACAGAGAAAGCACAGTGACTCCAAGAGGAACACGTCCTGTGGACACGCTGCGGCGCACTCTCCATCACCAGATTTACACTACTGGGAACTGCAGTCTAATATGCAAAATTTCTTTAATATCAAATAGCTTCCGGTTAAGCACTGAGATACATGCTAAACTGGATGGGGAGGGACCTCAGTTATCGGTTTAGTTGTTAAGCTGCCTCCCAACAGGCATTTTATAGTTAATGAGCTTCTGATAGAGTCTAAGATGTCTCACAAAAGAGCATGGTAATATTAACCAAATAATGATAGAGATTACTAATTCCTCTGCAATCAGCCTAGATACCAGGAACTCTGGGGCATTGTGAAAAAGCAATGGTCCCTGCCCTGAGAGTCTAAAGGCCTAATACGGAGTGGATCCCAAGTGAAGACCTGGCATGCAAAAACCAACACTGTTGTTCTAGTTTGTCCTCCATTGCCATGACAAAACACTCTGACCAATACCAACTTGGGGAGGAAAGGGTTTATTCAGCTCACATCTCCTGGTTCACAGTTCATCACTTAGGGAGCCCAAGGCAGGAACTCAGGGCAGGAACCTGAAGGCAGGAGTTGAAGCACAGGCCATGGAGGAATGCTGCTTACTGGCTTGCTCCCCTGGCTCATGCCCAGCTTGCCTTCTTATACTGTAAACAACAACCTGCCCAGGGTGGCACCACCCACCATGGGCTGGGCCCTCCCATACTGCTCGACCATCAAGACAATACTCCACAGACGTGGCCACAGGCCAATCCAATGGAACCAATTCCCCAATTGAGGCTCCCTGAACCCAGGTGTGTCAAGTTGACACTAAAGCTATCCAGCACAACTGTACTAAACGAATGGTACACAGCATACAGATGCTCTGGCCATGTTGTATATGATCATGTGCTAGAGGAAAACGTATGTGCAAAATAGTAACATCCCATAAAATGTGAAATTCTAGAAATAAAATTTTCAATGTTCAAGCAATAATAAAGTGTTTCCTTAGTAAATCATCTAGTGTTTGTGCGAGAGCAAGAGTCTTTAAAGTTTTTCTCTAAGCCTTCCAAGTGCTGAGATAACAGACAGGAGCCAGCATGCCCAGCCGTAAGCTCCCATCTGAACACAGGACTGGGCATAAAGCCATCTTCTCCATTTTCATGTTGGCTATATCTCTGTTCTAGGTTAACTTTTTTTTTTAATTTTTATTTATTTTTGTATGTGTATGAATGTACTGTCTGCATGCAGGTTTGTGCGCCTGTGTCATGCAATGCCGAGGAGGTCAGAAGAGGGTCTCGATTCCCCTGGAACTGGAGTTCTCCTGGAATTGGAGTTACAGACGGTTCTTAGCCACCATGTGGGTGCTGGGGATCGAACCCAGGTCCTCTGCGAGAGCAGTCAGTGCTCTTAACCGCTAGGCTATCTCTCCAGCCCTAGGTTAACTTTTAAGTAAGAGTTCTAGGGTTTGGGCAAACTTATTGGTGTACAACCTTGCAACTTCTACCATCCATCCATGCTGCAACAAAAAGAAATCAAGAAGGCACTGGCTTACTGCGCAGCCAAACGCTGCCGGCTGCAACTTCCTCCACGCCTGCGCTGGTGGGCTTGCTGGGACTGAGCTGTGCATGCTATTCCTCCTCATTTAGACACCCGTACAGTTCTGAGATCCAGATACATCACCCTAAAACTTCTTTTTTTGAGAGAGGGTTTCCCTTTAGTCCCAGCTGGCCTGGAGCTCGCTCTGTAGACTAGGCTGGTCTTGAACTCAGAGATCCGCCTGCCTCTGCCTCCCGAGTGCTGGGATTAAAGGCATGCACCACCACGCGCACCCAGCCTAAAACTTTTAAAAACAAAAATATACCCTAAAACTACTTCCCCTACCAATAATCCGAAGGCTGCAAATACAATGCAGTTTCAGGGATTTGCTGAAACGCTAATTCTGTCGATGCTCCGGCTGCCACAACAGCTGCCATCTTCTCCACTCACAGAATGAAAGGGAAAGAATGTCCTGATTCCAGACAAGGCTAGGGAGGTTGGGAACACAGCACTCAAAAGACACAGCTGAAGCCACCTGCAGAGTGACTGAAGACCACCCATCTTCATTTAAGGACAACATAACTAAGGCCCTAGTGTCCAAACATGGACAGTGACCATACTCTGCATCACTGATATGTTCAAAGTCATCACTCATTTAGAAGTTAAATGGAAGGTCCTACAGTTAAGCTTTCCCAAGAGCTGGAAGTTGAATCACAACCTAATAATGGCCTCCAGAAGGATTGTTTTCAACCCTGTCAGCCAAGAAGCTGCTTTCATTTCATTGCCCAGAAGATTCTGGCAATTCTAGGACAAAAATAATCCCATGGTTCATTGTAAGCAAAAAAAAAAAAAAAAAGAATAATGCTACTGAAATCATGGGCTCAAGATGGAAAACCAACCACCTAAGTGTCAACAGTATTAGGGAAAACCATGTCCTGCGAAGCTGACCATGATCGTAACAGAAGTACTGATTTATAAGACACTTGCATTTTCAAAGGGTAATCAGAAATTTCAATGATTATTAAGTTTTCCTACATTTTTTCATAGGCATCACAGAGCAGGCCAAATAGAAATAGATTAGTTAAAAGTTTAAACAAACACAACACAACAGTACTTTATTTTCCTAATGAGTTCAAAGCTGAGGTAAAAGGCTCAGAGTCAAACTTACTGTTTTAATGAACGTTTCTTCAGGGAAGTGACTTTGTCTCCAAGTCTCCAGCTGTGTGAAAGCATCAACTGAATCCTGCAACGAGCTAAAACCAAACTAAAACTCCAGCTGTGGACAGAAGAATGCTCACTTGGTGCTTACTAAGCATCTTTAGGTGAACAGGACACAGACCCAACCTCACAGACCCCTGCTCTCTGTGGGGCTTACGCGGGCACAGAGACGCCTGCCACAGTACTCTGAGGTGGAGGTTAGAAGCTGTGGGAGGCCTGGTTGTATGTTCCCAGTGCCTGGACAGAGGGCAGCACCTGTGACACTGGCATACTTGCCACGTAAAGGTCAGACAAAGGGACTCAGAATGTGGCTGAGGCCAAGCAACTGGGGCTTTATCCCAGAAGTCACAGGTAAGGTACATCACAGGTAAGGTCGGACGGCCTACACAGGGAAGGGTGGTGATGAGTCTCCTCAGTGAAAATTACTTTGGACAATGGGGGAGAGTAGGTAGAAGTAAAGAGGAATGCTTGAAGGGAATCTTAGGGGGCTCCAGAGAAGCCCACACCAGGAAAAAGAGGTACTCCAGAGAAGAGGAGGCTCAGAGGGCTCTGACGGCCGCACGGAGGCTGGTGACAAGGGGAAAGACGCAGACAGCGACGACTGTCAGACACTCGGGCTGGATGAGCCAACTGCATGCAGTAGGTCCCAGGGTGAGGAGCTGTGCCACAGACTTCTTCACTGGCAGCACCTGTGGGAAGTCAAAGTGGGAACATCCCAGAATTCTGAAGCTGAAGAGAGATCTGGATTGGAGATTTGGAATCATCCGGGGAAAAAAGTTTGTGAGACAAGTGAGGAATTAGAGATGGCTGAGAAACACCTCAAGAAGTGTTCAACATCACTAATCATCAAGGAAATGCAAATCAAAACCACTTTAAGAGATCATCTTACTCCAATAAGACTGGCTAGGATCAAGAAAACAAATTATACCAAGTGCTGGAGAGGTTGTGGGGAAAGGGGAACACTCATCCACTGCTGGTGGGAATGTAAACTGCTACAGCCACTATGGAAAGCAGTGTGGAGAACCCTTGGAAGTCTTGGAATGAACTTGCCACCCGACCCAGCCATACCACTCCTGGGCATGTACCCCCAAGATTCACCCCACTGCAGAAATACATGCACAGCCATGTTTATTTCAGCTCTCTTCACAATAGCCAGGAGCTGGAACCAACCCAAATGCTCCTCAACTGATGAGTGGATAGAGAAAATGTGGTACATCTACACAATGGAGTTCTAAGCAGCAGTAAAGAAAGACGACATCATGAGCTTTGCAAGAAAATGGCTGGAGCTAGAGGACATCATGCTGAGTGAAGTAACACAGTCCCAGAAAAACAAATGACGAATGGTATCCCTCATCTATGGATGCTAGTGCCAATTACCTGGTTCTAAGTATTTTCTGTGCATGGTCCCTTGAGCTTTTGTCCAAAGCAGTTGGGAGTGATGCATATTGGAAACAACAACAGAAAGGACTGCATCAATGAACTGACTGAAACAGTGAACTTCTGCTCAAAACAGTCAACTTCCACATGGAGAATATTGAGAAAGACTGAGAGAGATGAAAAGCATGTTTGGGGGGCTGGAGAGATGGCCTAGCAGTTAAGAGCACCGACTGCTCTTACAGAGGACCCGAGTTCGATCCCCAGCACCCACATGGCGGCCAAGAACCGTCTGAAACTCCAATTCCAGGAGAACTCCAGTTCCAGGGGAATCCGACACCCTCTTCTGACCTCCGCGGCGTTGCACGACACGGGTGCACAACCTTGCATGCAGACAGTACATTCATACACATACAGAAATAAATAAAATTAAAAAAAAAAAGCATGTTTGGCAGAATGCATGAGCTCTGGTGGGGTGGGGTGATGGGGGGACACGGGTCTAGATTTGATAAAAAAAAATATATATATATATATAAATAAATTATATTTTTTTAAAAAGTGTGAGACGTCCAAGGGAGACCTGGCCAAGAACAGCATCCTGAGCTTACGCGGCACCCTACAAAAGAGAAGCTAGTCCCCTGAGCAAGAAGATTTGGTGGTGACGTCAGCAACAGTCTCCGTGAGGCTGTGGAAGAGGCTACACTACTATGCTGTACTGCAGCAAGTTGAGGAGTATGTGAAAGATGAAAAGCAAACAACTAAAAAAGAGACTCACCAAGACCTTGTGGTGTAGACCTACAATCCCAGCATTTGGGAAGTAGCGACAGGAGGATGGGGCAAGGTCAGCCTTGGCCACTATGAGAGCCTGTCTCAAGAAAGTTTAAAAAACAACAAAAGAACTAAATGTAGGGTAGTATGTATGGAACACAATGAACTTGAAGGACTTTTCTTAACTTTCTTATTTTAAACATTTTAGAGATTTCAGTATGTTTCAATACTAATAGGAAGGAGCCAGAAGATAAAAAGATCAAAGATAGAGAGGGTATAACTACAGGAGGTTCTTGATAAAATAGAGAATGAATCTGAAATGTAAGAAGTCTGTCCTTACACGACAGAAGAGATGGAAGAGTTTAAAGGCTGGGGAGGTAGGGAAGGCATACTCCCTCATACTGTAGGGGGGCATCTCCCCTCATACTGTAGGGGAGCATACTCCCTCATACTGTAGGGGAGCATACTCCCTCATACTGTAGGGGGGCATCTCCCCTCATACTGTAGGGGAGCATACTCCCTCATACTGTAGGGGGGCATACTCCCTCATACTGTAGGGGGGCATCTCCCCTCATACTGTAGGGGAGCATACTCCCTCATACTGTAGGGGGGCATACTCCCTCATACTGTAGGGGGGCATCTCCCCTCATACTGTAGGGGAGCATACTCCCTCATACTGTAGGGGAGCATACTCCCTCATACTGTAGGGGGGCATACTCCCTCATACTGTAGGGGGGCATACTCCCTCATACTGTACAGGGGGCATACTCCCTCATACTGTAGGGGGGCATACTCCCTCATACTGTAGGGGGGCATACTCCCTCATACTGTAGGGGGGCATCTCCCCTCATACTGTAGGGGAGCATACTCCCTCATACTGTAGGGGGGCATCTCCCTCATACTGTAGGGGGGCATCTCCCTCATACTGTAGGGGAGCATACTCCCTCATACTGTAGGGGGACATACTCCCTCATACTCTGTCTCTTTACCTGTACGTCTGAGTCTCTTAAGTATTTTATGTGTCCACCAGCCATGTAGAGAAGGCCAATTTCTCCACCTCCTCATCAACCTTATGGTAGCCTCTTTAGTACAGCCGTATCATCTGTGAACCCCTCTCTCGTGCGATGCTGATTCATACCTAAGGCATTCTCTGCAGAGGCCATGTACTTTCCATTGTAGAGAAAGGAACTGGGGCTGGAGCTCAGTTGGTAGAATGCCTGGCTAACATGCACAAACCCCAAGCTTAAGCCCCAGCACCACATAAGCTGGTGGTGGTGACATTCACTGTAATCTAAGCACTCACCAGGTAGTAGCAGGAGGATCTGAAGTTCAAGGTCATTCTTAGCTACAGGAAAGTTCAAATCTATTAAAAAGAAAAAAAAAAAAAAGATGAAAGCTAGAAGGCTTCTTGTTTAGAAAAGAGAATAGAAGGAACAAAAGAAAGTCAAAAAACTTGGGGGAAGGTGTGGAGAACAAAGACGTCACCAAGGAGAATGGAAAAGCACACTGGCCAGGAGGTGGCACAACACAGCCCAGACTAGAAGTCCCTTCTGACCACAGGGAAGTTTCTTCTCCAGGTCCTCCCCCCTGTCCCCTCCCGTTTTGTTTCTTAAGCTCTAATCTAAAATGGAAGAGGAAGCTGCCAGAGGATTTTCTCACTCAAAGGCAGACAGAGGTGCCCCAGGAAAACACTGTTTAAAGTTCTTGTAACATACACGCTAGAAACGACATGTGTCCAAGGGACATCTAAATCTTTTGAAAACAAGGAGTTCTAACTACAAGCACCAAATGGTAAGCTGCAGGGAAACAGCACACATCCATCACTTAAACTCAGCAAGTGGCCGGGCGTGGCGGTGCTCATCCTGACCCCAGCACTCGCAGTGGAGTATGACACAGCCAGTCTTCACGCTAATTCAGTCAACAGTGTCTACTGCACATGTTGACAACAATTTTGTGCTTGGGGCTGACACCTTGGGACTAACATTATACACATGGCCCAGACTGCTACCAGTGGTTTTATGGTATGAGATATGTTTCAGTAGCTTTCTCTTTTTTCCCCCCTAAGACAGGGTCTCACTTTGTAGTTTAAGTCTTGCACTCAAGATTCTCAGTCTCAACCTCACAAATGCTAAGGCTGATGGTGTACAATACCACACCTGGCTTTTCCGTTATCATGGCTGAGTAATTTACCAGCCTAAAATAGCTGGTGTGATGGCACAGGCCTGTAACCCTAGCACTTGGAAAGTGGAGTCAGGAGGATCTGAAGTTCAATGCTAGCCTGGGCTAAAGGACATTCTATCTCAAGAGAACAAAAACAAGGGCCTAGCATGTGTGAAGCCCCGATTCCTCAGAAACCATCCCCCAAATACATCTCAGAAGCTTAATAGTAACTTATTATTTCTCTTCAATTCAGGTCTTAAGTGTATACAGGTGATATGAGGTGGCAAGCACCAGAAGTTTGGGGGACTCAGCCTCATTCAGAAAGGTGGGGCACTTCCATGTCCTTCCAATCTGTCCTGGCCGGCTCCTGACCTGCTTCCACCATAGGGAAAGCTCCATCTGCTCCGCCTCTTGAGGACTGTGCTCAGAACAGAGCATCCTTCACAAGCCTGCCTAGACCCGGATGAAGGCCACACCTTACAGTTTGCTATTATGTGAGCATGTAATCTCATTTTTAAAAGTGCATCTATTGCCTCAAAACAGAAATGTAACCTAGGTATTTGAACGACTATTCGAACTATCTAAATTCAAGAATTAAGTAGATTTGGAGAGCCTCAATCCCCAAGCTCTTGCTAGTAGCTTTCCTAAACTAAGTAATAAGCTAGAGCTGGTCATCGATCACAGCACCCCTTACAACTATCTGAACTCTGGAACCCAATACATTTGAAAAGCAAAAAGTACTTACACTCTAAAATATAAAAATGTTATCTTTTGATAGTAAAATTACAGATCAAGTATATTATTCTTTATGTTTGTTTACATCTAAAATTTTCCTACATTCTTTGCTTGTAATAAAAAAAAGTTTATAGTTTGGACTAAATATACCTGAAATTCTTTTAATTGCATCCATAGTATAGGCTGGATATATAATAGATGATTGACATGCTCTAGGAAATCTAGTCTAATTAAATTCAACTGATGCTCATCACATTCTTCTTGTGCATTCTTCAACACATAAAAAATAGGTAAATTTTAAATTTTAACCATGGAACATGTCTCAAAGCCTTGCCTGGCCTCTAGACCCATGAAAGGCTCAACTTTGTTTCCTGTGCTTACTTAAACTCTCAGCTACAGAAGGAGTATCCTAAGAAGGCCTTTCATGTCCCTTCCAATTCCGTGACTCTGATGGAGGACACTGTCCCAGACTGCACAGCTCAGGCACACAAAGCAAAATCTTAGAACGTTTTTAAGCCACAAGCCTGACAGCTTTGGTTTTCTGTATGTTTCCTGAAATCCCTCGAGCTTTATCTTTTGGATCAGGGACATTAAAAAAGTCGGTTGCAGAAGAAACTCTTCCAAGATTAATGCACTTCTTCAAGAGAAAGGCATGAAGATAAAAAGACCTATCTGGAAGTACTACTAAATACACTGGTGTGTGTTAGGTTATGAAAACAGATGACACTCCACGTTACAGAAGATGGTCCAAATACCGTTTCGATTCACAGGGTGAAGCCGCTCTGCATGGACAACCTGCACTAAACACAAAGGCCGCTCACCCCAAAGCAACGGGTCATTTTCCCCCGAGGCGGTCAGGCCAAGAAACGGCTTGCACTCCGCTCACGCAGACCCGGGCTGGGTACCGGGACACAGAAACCGCTTCTGGACTCCCAGGCTCGCGAGCCGGGTGACCTGGGCTCTTGGGAGGCGCCGGGGCCACGCGGGACGGCGGACCAGAGCGGGACCCGGACAGCCAGGCAGGTCCGGCCGAGCGCCGCTACCCGGGGCCTCCTCCACCCCAGCCTCGCCGGCCTCGCACCCCGCCCGCCCAGCACCGGGCCCGGCCCAGCCTTCCGCTTCCTCTACCTGAGCCCGCCGCGCCGTCCCCACTCTCCAGCTGCGCTGGCAGCCCCGTCCTCGGCCAAGGTGCGGCGCGAGCCCGGCCTCGGGTCACGGGGTCGGCCACCTCACGTGACGCGCCGGCGCGCGCAGGCTCCGGGCCGAGACTCCGCGGACGCTCCGCTCGGCCCGAGACGCGGCATCGGGTCCGGGGCGGCCCGGCCTGGACTGCGTCTCTCAGGAGAAGCGGGCACGCGAGAGGCCGGCTCCGCTGAGGCCTTCGGCCGCCGAGGGAAGCTGGCGGCGCCCCGCCCCGCCCAGTCCGGTCGCCCGCCTGCCCGCCTGCCCGCCCAGGTGCTGTTGCTGCGGGTCCGGCCCCGCCCCGTCCTACCCTGCGGGCGAGGAAGGCAGACTAGCGGAGGAGGTGGAAGTTCCCCATCAGGGCACCAGCTCCACCCGCTTCTTGCCGTAAGTGGGTAAACTGAGACCTGGAAAGGGGCTGCAAGCCTGTGCGGCCCCTGTCAGGATCAAACCTCAGAGACCCCAGTTGGCACCAGAAGTCCAGACTTCTTGGCGCGATGGTCCACGCTACCTCGTGCAGACTCACCTTTCACTTTTGAGATCCCGGAGAAAGTACAAACGCTTTTTTGTTTTTTTCTGAAAAACTAAACAGCCAGGGTGGATGACTGGAGAGGCTAGCTGTCCCCAGCCGACACTTCCCAGCTACACTAGTTTCTGGCTAAAACTTTCGTTGTAGTCCTTTTTTCTTTACATCACTTTAGTTCTCGCCGAGTTAGTACATCTGTGTCTATCTAAAAGTGTCCAGAATGAGGAAGGAAAGAGGTAAAAACAGACATTTAGAGACTACTGCACTATGTAAATTGAGCCCTGTTCTATATTCTGATGCCTTTTTCTCCCTATTGCAGGAGTTCCTGGATGCAATCTAATTTTACCAGTTTAATGACTGTCTGGCTCTGTTTTTTTTTTTTTTTTTTTTTCACAACTCCCAAAGTATACACCAATCTCCTACTTACCTTCCACAATTCAGGTCAAATTCCACCTACGCTTTCTTCTCGCTGACTCAACAGCTTCAATTACTGAAGTTCATTCAGACTGCCTCAGAAAGAACTATGTCTCTCCTGTTTCCAAAACACTACATTCCAAAGAGAAATGTCCCAGTGTAGGAAATGTACTGACCGGTTTCCTCTAGGAGAGGAATTACCTCTAGCCACTTGCTTTCATACATTATAAACTCTTTGAAACAGGATTTAACACAGTAACTAGCACATGGCTAGACTCTCAATAGCTGCTGAATAAAGTAACTTGGCCAAAATAATGGCAATTCTGTGAATTTGAGGGAGGATAGAAAGGGAGAACTAAGGGGACTGGGACTTAGGAAGGGAAAGGAGTTTCACTTCAGAGACTTGTGGAAGACTTTTTTGGCAGTAGACAATCAAGAATTTCAACACCATAACATTTGCTCTGAAGGTTTCAAGCAGAAAGACAATATCCCATATATATTTATATATATGTGAAACAGGGTCTCCCTTTTTAGTCCCAGCTGGCCTGGAGCTCACTCGATATGTAGACCAGGCTGGCCTTGAACTCACAAAAATCTTCCTGCCCCTGAGTGCTGGAATTAAAGGCCTGTGCAGCTGCCATGTGGGTGCTGGGAATCAAACCCGGGTCCTCTGCAAGAGCAGTCAGGGCTCTTAACCGCTGAGCCATCTCTCCAGCCCCAATATAGAAATATTTTCAAACAAGAATGTTAAAATAGCAACAAACTATGTTTAAGGCCTAAGGTAATATATATTTCCTTGAGTATGGTCTTATTTCTAAGATATTTTCTAGGAATCTCTCAAGACTACTAACTTTTTATTTTTGAGACAGGATCTCTGAAGCCCCAGCTGGCCCGGAACTCACTGTGTAGACCAGGCAGGCCTCCACCTTAGAGATCTGAGGCTTTAGATTAATATGAAATCCCAGCACTCAGGAGGCAGAGAGGCAGGTGGCTGCCCTGGCTGGAGCTCCTGGGTTCCCTCCAGGTTCTTTCTGTCCCTGCCCCTGCTGCCGTGGTTCCCTCTACTAACCCCTCCCCCCACCCTACATCTACTGGGTTTCCCTCCTCCTTCCCTGCACACTCTTTCTGTGTCGCATCCCTGCTGCTGGTTCCCCTCTTCCTCGCCACGCTCCTCTCACCCTTGCTGCTGCAGTTCCCTCTGCTGACCCCCTACCATATCCTCCTCCAGCTGCAGATGCTTGGCTCTGACTTTCTTGCTGGAGGCTGAGTCCTCGGCATCCCCTGGCTCCAGCCAAAGACTCCCTCCCGAATGGCCCCTCCTCCCTGCACCCTACTCCTTCTGTTCTGTGTGCACCTCCACTTCCCCAACTCCACCACCTTGGTTTCGGCTCACACATACATTCACACCACACTACTAATCTACTTTTTCCCCTTCAGCAGGTGGCTGTGGTTGAGGGCACTGTCCCATTACTCTGCAGGACCTCGCCCAGATGGACAAAAGGCTGGGTCCTCTTTGGCCAAACCTCAAATTTAAGGTTTTTCTCTCCAGGTTTTCCTCTCCTGGCTGTCACCTATGTATGCAATTGAATCCAACATGGTCCCTGCTGCTTTTCCATAAAATTGGTTGAGGGTCGAGGGTCAAAACTCTGGCTGCTTTTCCATAAAATTGGTTGAGGGTCGAGGGTCAAAACTCTGGCTGCTTTGGGTCAGGCCTGGCTGATAGACTCTGGTCAGACCCGTTGCCAGGTATAGGTTCTCCACCGCCATGGATCTGACTATGTCCGAGGTCCTACTTTCGTTCTTCCTCTCTTTCCTGCAGTGGTCAACAACTTAGGGTTGGCGGCACCAAAAAATTGTTCCGGAATGTCAGATGACCCTCCTGCCTCCAGGAGGGTTTTCTCCCCCTTCCGACAATGAGAAGCCAGCCAAAGTGTGGAGAACTATTCCTCACCCGGCTGTTTCTGCACCCTCCAGGAGGTACATGCAGTTGAGGGCGGCGTTATTGTGACTAGTCTCTCCTCTCTCCCTTTTCTACAGAATCTCTCCTCACCCTGTTGAGGACCTACCATCTAGGTGGATGCTCAGTCCTATGTCCTCTCTGTGTCGAGGACCTACCATCTTAGTGGATGTTCAGTGCTCTTTCCTCTCCACATCGAGGACCTACCATCTTGGTGGATGCTCAGTCCTCTGTCCTCTCCGTGTGGAGGACCTACCATCTTGGTGGGTGCTCAGTCCTCTGTCCTCTCTGTGTCCAGGACCTACCATCTTGGTGGATACTCAGTCCTCTGTCCGCTCCATGTCGAGGACCTACCATCTTGGTGGATGCTCAGTCCTCTGTCCTCTCCGTGTGGAGGACCTACCATCTTGGTGGATGCTCAGTCCTCTGTCCTCTCTGTGTCGAGGACCTACCATCTTGGTGGATGCTCAGTCCTCTGTCCTCTCCGTGTGGAGGACCTACCATCTTGGTGGATGCTCAGTCCTCTGTCCTCTCTGTGTCCAGGACCTACCATCTTGGTGGATGCTCAGTCCTCTGTCCTCTCCATGTCCAGGACCTACCATCTTGGTGGATGCTCAGTCCTCTGTCCTCTCTGTGTGGAGGACCTACCATCTTGGTGGATACTCAGTCCTCTGTCCTCTCTGTGTGGAGGACCTACCATCTTGGTGGATGCTCAGTCCTCTGTCCTCTCTGTGTGGAGGACCTACCATCTTGGTGGATGCTCAGTCCTCTGTCCTCTCTGTGTGGAGGACCTACCATCTTGGTGGATGCTCAGTCCTCTGTCCTCTCTGTGTGGAGGACCTACCATCTTGGTGGATGCTCAGTCCTCTGTCCTCTCTGTGTGGAGGACCTACCATCTTGGTGGATGCTCAGTCCTCTGTCCTCTCTGTGTGGAGGACCTACCATCTTGGTGGATGCTCAGTCCTCTGTCCTCTCTGTGTGGAGGACCTACCATCTTGGTGGATGCTCAGTCCTCTGTCCTCTCTGTGTGGAGGACCTACCATCTTGGTGGATGCTCAGTCCTCTGTCCTCTCTGTGTGGAGGACCTACCATCTTGGTGGATGCTCAGTCCTCTGTCCTCTCTGTGTGGAGGACCTACCATCTTGGTGGATGCTCAGTCCTCTGTCCTCTCTGTGTCCAGGACCTACCATCTTGGTTGAATACTCAGTGCTCTTTCCTCTCCACGTTGAGGACCTACCATCTTGGTGGATGCTCAGTCCTCTGTCCTCTCTGTGTGGAGGACCTACCATCTTGGTGGATGCTCAGTTCTCTGTCCTCTCTGTGTCCAGGACCTGCTATCTTGGTGCATGCTCAGTCCTCTGTCCTCTCCGTGTGGAGGACCTACCATCTTGGTGGATGCTCAGTCCTCTGTCTTCTCTCTGTCAATGACCTACCATCTTGGTGGATGCTCAGTCCTCTGTCCTCTCCATGTCCAGGACCTACCATCTTGGTGGATGCTCAGTCCTCTGTCCTCTCCGTGGGGCAGACCTACCATCTTGGTGGATGCTCAGTCCTCTGTCTCCTCTGTGTCGAGGACCTGCCATCTTGGTGGATGTTCAGTGCTTTCTGACTCTCTTCACTCTGGGCTACTTCCAGGGTCCAGTACCCTCTGGACAATGAATTTAAGCGTCCACTGTTTGGCACCCTAGAAAAACTACCTCCAAATTACCTGATAAATGGTCTCTTTCAAAAGTTTTATTCAGCAGAGTATTTTCCTCTAAAGGAATGTTTTCTACGGCCATGCCAGTGCATGGTGCTGGTGGAGCCTTGGCCTATGTGCTGGGGGCCCCACTTCTCTGGTTGGTCTTTGGGGCCCCCCAGAGTCTGCTCCCTTTTGTGGGCTTTTGCCCACTTCTCAGGGTCCCCCTTGTGGAGCCCCTGACTGCTCCCTTGCCCTCCTCAGATTTGAGACACCTGTTGGTCCCTCAACTTTTTGTTTTTCCTCATCTTTCTTGGACTCTGGGTGTTCAGCAGGTAGAGTAAACCCAGTTTACCACATACCTTTGATTAGGTGGGCACAACAGCAAAAACAAAAAAAGGGAATAGTTGTGCCCTGTGTGAACCACTCCTTACCGTCAACCATCTGTTAGTGTGGAAACCAGATTTTTAGTGTAAAATTTCTTAATTAAGTCATGTATCTGTTTACACTGTCTCTGTGTTAACTGTTATTCATGTTATGTGTTTGACAAAAGTGGCCACTTTTTGGGGGGGGGTCTTTTCGAGACAGGGTCTCCCTGTAGCTCCACTGTCCTGGAACTTGCTCTGTAGACCAGGCTGGCCTTGAACTCACAAAGATCCACCTGCCTCTGCCTCCCAAGTGCTAGGATTAAAGGCGTGTGGCCACTTTAAGGTTCTTTCATCTCCCATTGTGAAACTGGTTATTTGATTTATCTGTTAGAGTGAATTCAGCCTAAATTTAATTTTGGCATGCCTCTTAAACCTTATCTGTTGGACTGAATTCAGTCTCGAATTCCAAATGAACTGCTTCCGTTTTCTTGCTTAACTGTGAATGCTCTGCTTTTATGGTCTATGCAGTGGCCACGGCAGGTTGGTGTCTTTGCCCTTCATTTCTTTTTCTTGGCTTCTGAACACCTCTCCTGTATCAACCTCATGCTTTTGGCATCATTAACTGACACCCTCGGTTGCTTCCACGCAGCCATGTTGCTGTTCCTCACACCCGCTCTAGACCCTCAGCTTTTTATCTCTGACAGCCTCTCAGGTTTTCACTTCGGGTTGTTCAGCCCCTGCCCTCCCTGATCCTGTCGACCCTCAGGTTTGGGACATTTGGGACATTTCTTATTTCTGAAACTTACTGCCATGGACTCAAGTCTATCATTACCTGCCTCCTATTCTAGGGGCTCCTTATCCCCACTGACTTACCCTGCAACACCCCCATTCTTCCATTTCGTGAGCCCTCTGTTGCCTACCTCCTAGTTCAGGACCTGGTCCTCATCAATGAGGCCATCATCCCAGTGCATTCTGGGATGCCCTCCTGACTGCCCCTTCTTTGGCTGTCCTGGACCCTTTCCTTGGTTGAGCTACATCTACCTCCTCAAGGCCCCAGGCTGTCCCTCAGGGTTTCTGGATCCTTCCTGGGTCGGGCTGGCTCCACAACAGTGACCACCTCCAGTAATGTCTCAGGCAGTGCTGGGACCCTCACCTACCCGGAGCCTAAAGCTTTCAGCTGAGTCTTTCAGCCTGAGCCAGCTCAGTATCCCTCAGAATTGCTGATAACCAGTTCTGCTGGGGTCTGTCCAGGGCTTCCTGGGCAGAAGCACAGCTCATGGCAGCCGAGTACAGATGAAGGGTTGGGAGTGGCCTCTGGGGTTTTGGACCCTCACATCGGGCAGTGGCATTTCTCTCTAGATGGCTCAGCCCTACTGTCTGTGGATGGCAGCCGCGTCTGGGAGCTCTGCCAGCACCGGCTGAACTCACTCGGGAGGCTCCGGAACTTACCTACTCCAGCCTGCCGCGGCGTACCCTCGAATAGGCTCTCAGACTCCTTGTTCATTCCCCTCTCTCTCTTTGCGTCCTCAGGTATTCATGTTTTCCACCTGCTTTTCTTGCTGTTCCCCCTGGAGCTCCCTCTCACTTCTGCACCTCGCCCCAGCCCTCCACACCGGCCCCAGGGTTCTGTTCCAATTCCTGGAGCCATTCTCGGACCCTGCCAATCTTAGAATTTATATCTTGCAGGCTCATTCCTCCTGCCAGATCTGCGCCAGACCAGCCCACAGGGGGCGCTCCAGATACTCTAGCCCCTGCTCCAGCCCCATGGACACCAACTGGGCAAGTGGATGGAGACGTTTTCCACCTCCAGAGAAACTGCTGATGTGGTGGCACAGACACTCCTGGAGCACATAATCCCACATTTTGGGGTTCCACTCACCATCCAGATGGACAACGACCTGGCCTTCGCCTACATATCCCATATCAGCCGCAGTCTTCAGGAGGGGCGGAGCAGGCCGATGGCTTAATCAACAGCCGCTCACAGAGCTCTGCTGAGCTCCGGTGGTCTTGGTCCTCCCTCCCTCCTACCCATTGCTCTAACTTGCCTCTGCGCCACCACCCCCCTTACTGTCTTCAGTCCTTTTGGGTTGCTTTGTGGGCAGCCTTTTCTTATTAATCATGGCCTGCCAGCTTCAGCCCCCTGTTGGCAGACCGCTTGCTCTGTCTCTCTCTCTCTCTCTCTCTCTCTCTCTCTCTCTCTCTCTCTCTCTCTCTCTCTCTCTNTAAATTAAACCTGACTATGTACATTTTTGGAACTAGTTTATGGGAGGAATTTGGAAAAGTCTGGAGATGTGGGCTAGAGAATGCTGTAAGCAATACTTAATGGGAAGCTCAGTTCAGAATGCTGATAAGAATGTAAGCAGTGAAGAAAAGTCAGCCTCAAAAGGTTTCAGGTGAAATTGGGGACTTAGACTAGAACCAGTCATGCTACATTCTGGAAAACAAGTCTCTGCATTTTTTTTTTCCTGGGCCCTAAAACTTTGAGTGAGACTGACTTTAAAAGTAATGAACTAGCCGGGCGTGATGGCGCACGCCTTTAATCCTAGCACTTGGGAGGCAGAGGCAGGCTGATCTTTGTGAGTTCAAGGCCAGCCTGGTCTACAGAGTGAGTTCCAGGACAGCTGGGGCTACAGGGAGACCCTGTTTCAAAAAGACCAAAAAAAAAAAAAAAAGTAATGAACTAGACCAGGCCTGGTGGCACACGTATTTAATCACAGCACATAGGAAATAGAGTAGTCAGATCTCTGTGGGTATGAGGCCAACCTAGTCTACAAAGCAAATTCCAAGGAAGCCAATGCTACACAGTGAGACCCTGTCTCAAAACAAACAAGCAAAAAAGTAATGGACTAATTAATTTTGTAGGGGAAATATCAATTCAGCATAAGATTTAGGCTATGGCATGGTAACTAGTGACTACTCTGATCCAGGTTTACAGTGAGAATCGGAAGCAAACAGACTTGAAAATATGTAGTTTGACAGAAAGAGGAGCTCATTTAAAGTGGCAGGTAAGAGCATGGCTGCTAAAAGGATTAAAACAATTTAAAAGAAATCAAGCAGGTATGGTGGTTTATGCCTGTTATCCCAGCACACAGGACACTGAATCAGAAGCATCAAGCATGAGTTCAAGGCTAGCCTGGGCTATAGAGTGAGACCCTGTCTCAATTATAAAGAAAAAAAGAGAGAAAAAAGAAAAACTTTGCGTTAGGAGGAAAACAGGAAATATGTCTTAAAAATGCTTCAGGACCTGACCAGACCTCGTGTGAGGCAGGTATTAAAGTTTTCGTTCATTGGAAAGTCTTGATTTTTCTTTTTTTTTCTTGGTCTTTTCGAGACAGGGTCTCCCTGTATGTAGCCCCAGCTATCCTGGAACTCGCTCTGTAGACCAGGCTGACCTTGAACACAAAGATCCGCCTGCCTCTCCCTCCCGAGTGCTAGGATTAAAGGCGTGTGCCACCATGCCCGGCTCCCACTCTTGTCTTTCAGCTGGTACCCTGCATTTGAGAAAGCACGAGAAGAAAGCCCATGTAAGGCACCAGAGGAGGCTAAGGCCTGATTTCAAAGATATCACCTGATCCAACTCTCACCTTTAAGGCTTTCACCTGGCCTAATTGGCCAGATTCTAACACCTGGCCATCTTCCCTCTCCTGTGATATAAGAGATCCCAGTCTACCCGGAAGCGCTTTACCCTTGGCCTCTCCCTGAGTTTTCCCTTTCACTTCACTCCACTCAGCCTTTCACTCTTTCACTCCCCGTGGTCCATCAGGTTCCACCCAAGAGCACATTTCTCTTCCCTGAATAAAGCTTGCCTTTGTTTACTTTTAATTCGGACTGACTCAGCCTTCCTCTCATTGTCAGGAAAACTAACACAGCATTAGTGTGCTTGTTTCTAACCCATAACAGTGGATCCCCTGGGATGGAGTTACAGATGGTTGTTAGTCACCATATGAGTGCTGGGAGCTGAACCCAGGTCCTCTTCAAGAGCAGCCAGTCCTCTTAACTGTTGCATCATCTCTCCAGCCCATGGTGCTATTTCAATAACCTTCGTGATGCTGGAGCCCCAGGGCTTTTTGAGTCTTGGTCCTGCCCCACCTCTCTAGCCCACCCCCATTCCAATGAGTGCCTCTCTTCTATAATAAAATCTCTTTCTGTTACTATTCATGGTCTGATTCTTTTTTCTGGGGGACAAGAACTGGAAATCTCAGCAGGTGCTTTCTGGACACAGATCCCCATCTATAACCTGGCTATTTTAAGGCACTTAATCACAACTCTTTCTTGAGGTGCCCACACCCATGCTCTTTGGAGTATACTCTGATTTTCCCAAATACCTAAGTGCTTCTTTATTAATCCTATCCTTAAATCTGTAATGTAAAAATCTCTTAATAAGTCCACCTCCACTTCTGACTGGCTCATTGTGAAATTCTTTGCTTTAGTGAAGAATTCAATTCAGGTTTCACCTGAATGGAGGTCTCTGAAAAGAATTCCTCAGGTTTCTGCACGTGGCAATGTGGAGCTGTGTCTCTGGTCTGCACCCACTCCTGCTGACATTCAAATGCCTGTTTTGCTTGACTATAACATGATCCAAAGAACTTCTGTGAAACCTGTCTGAGGCCAAAAGGGATAGAGGGAGCTTGAGGTTTGAGTCAAGTAGTTCTTTTTTTTTTTTTTTTTTTTTTTTTCAAGACAGGGTCTCCCTGTAGCCCCAGCCGAGTCAAGTAGTTCTTTAACACTCATCTTTTTTTGTGGGGGGCGCTTTTTGACACAGGGTCTCCCTGTATCCCCAGCTGTCATGGAACTCACTATGTATGCCAGGCTGGCCTTGAACTCACAGAGATCTGCCTGCCTCTGCCTCCCGAGTGCTAGGATTAAAGGCGTGCACCATGCCCGGCTTAAAGACAGTTCTTAGCCGCCATGTGGGTGCTGGGAATGGAACCCCCATCCTCTGCAAGAGCAGTCGGTGCTCGTAACTGCTGAGCCATCTCTCCAGCCTCAACATTCATCTTTTATTACATAGCAGATGCCATACTTGGAGTTTATTGGAAGGGGTTGGGGTCCCTTTTGTTTGTTTCTGCCATGCTGCGGATAGAACCCAGGAATTCCTTATATACACAAGCTGGCCTCAGTCTCCCAAGTGCCGAGATTAAAGGCATGCACCATCACATTCAGCTGGAACAATTCTTTTTTTTTTGGTCTTTTTGAGATGGGGTCTCCCTGTAGCTCCAGCTATCCTAGAAATTACTATGTAGACCAGGCTGGTCTTGAACTCACAGAGATCCACCTGCCTCTGCCTCCCAAGTGCTGGGATTAAAGGTGTGCGGCACCACACCTGGCCTCTTAATGCTAATGGGTGATTACCCTGGTGACCAGTATCCAACAAGCGCCTAATGTAAGGTTTAATATCCCATGGTGTAGTCACCCAGGAGGCTTGGAATTTCCATTCAAAAGATAATCTGTCAGGAAATGGACATGACAGCATCCTCTTTTGTTTGTCTTTGCTGTTTCTCCAGATTGTCATTTGGGCAAGTGTGGGTGAACCAATCCAGTCCCAATTCCTTCAGCTGGACCATCTTTACCAAGAAAGATTCTTTCAAAGCATTGTTTTCTGCAGGCCACTAGAAAGTTCTTGATATTCAACAAGACAAGCTAAAGTGGATTTCAGTTACTCTGTCAAAGACTACAATACTGCCTTTTTCTGAGAAAGTGGCAGCAGCTGGGAGAAGGCAGATCATCTCCACGGTTTCTCCTCTGCTCCTTTTTTCCTCAGGGTTGGTCAAGATTGAGAGAAACAAGGCCGGGCACAGCAGCTCACACCTTTAGTCCCAGCACTCAGGAGGCAGAGTTAGGTAGAGGCAGGCAGAACTCTGTGAGATCTAGGCAACCCTGGTCTACATACTAAGTTCCAGGCCAAGTGGGGCTACAGGAGACCCTGTCTCACAAAGATTGAGAGAATTCAGAGAACTGAATAGAGAAGGTTCAAGTCAGGATTCAAATAAGACTGCCTACCTGTCCATGTAATATACAGTCAGGAACCTCTTCTAACAGCCTCAAAAATTATGTGACAAAGTTTCAGACTTAACATGACTATTCTAGAATTTTTACAAACAGACTCTATCTGGAAAGAGATTCCACCTTGATTTTAACATAATGAATCATTGACATATGTATATTTTTATTCAATACCAGTGTTCTTGCTCTGCCTACATTTACCTCCAGCAACACAACATAGCTTATTGGAAGGAAGGCCACCAACTTCTGTAGTCATGGGGGAGAGTTCCCATCTTCTGAGAAACAGAAGTTGTGGCTGCACTTGACTTCAAAGCCAGGCTGCTACGATGGATGTTACAATGCTGTGGTGGTTTGAATGAGAATGTCCGCCATAGGCTCCAAGTATTGGACATTTTGTCTCCAGTTGGTGGCACTGTTTTGGGATGTCTTAGAAGGTGTGGCCATACTGGAGGAAATACGTCGGGTTTAGAGAGTTCTTAAGCCTTTTGGGATCCCCAGTTGTCCTCTGCTTCCTGTGCCTGCTTGAAGATGTGAGCACCTCACCTCTGCTCCTACTGCAGCTACCTCTTCCCAGATGCCTCCCCACCACGATGGACTCTTGCCACTGGAAACATAAGCTCAAATAAGTTCTTCCTTTATAACTTCCCTTGGTCACGGTGTTTATCACAGCAACAGAAAGTAATTAATACAAATGCTCTCAGGCTGACAATGGAGGATTAACTATTCTGGAGTGTGGCACCATAACACACACACACACACACACACACACACACACACCTCTGTAAGATACTTTATGGAGAATCATAAGAATGTAACATGGGGCCGGGCGTGGTGGCGCATGCCTTTAATCCTAGCACTCAGGAGGCAGAGGCAGGCGGATCTTTGTGAGTTCAAGCCAGTCTGGTCTACAGAATGAGTTCCAGGACAGCTGGGGCTACAGGGAGACCCTGTCTTAAAAACACAAAAAAAAAAAGAGAAAGAAAGAAAGAAAGAAAGAAAGAAAGAAAGAAAGAAAGAAAGAAAGAAAGAAAGAAAGAAAGAGAAAGAAAGAAAGAAAGAAAGAAAGAAAGAAAGAAAGAAAGAAAGAAAGAAAGAAAGAAAGAAAGAAAGAGAAAGAAAAGAAAGAATGTAACGTGGACTGGACATTAGATAGTATTTGGAGATTACTGTTCTGTAAGGTGTGATAACAGTAATATTGAGGATGTCCTATTTGGAGGGGGGATGATGTGTACCAGAGTATGAGATAATAGGTCTGCAAATGGTTTGAGAAAAACAATTAGTATAGGCCTGGGGAGATGGCTCAGTAGACAAAAGCACTTGCTATGCCAGCTTTTGATCTGAATTCAGATCGCCAGCACCACATAAAAAGATGGGTTGGCCAGCCAGGTGTGGTGGCGCACGCCTTTAATTCTAGCACTTGGGAGACAGAGGCAGGCGGACCTCTTTGAATTCAAGGCCAGCCTGGTCTACAGAGTGAGTTCCAGGCCAGCTGGGGCTACAGGGAGACCCTGTCTCGAGAAGACCAAAAAAAAAAAAAAATATGGGTTGGCCATACGACCTGTGACCCCAGTGCTGTTGGGGGGCTGTAGGGGAGAATTGTTGGGCCTCACTGGCTACCAGCTTACCTGCAAATCTGTGAGTTCCAGTTTCACCGAAAGAGACTCTTATCTCACTGGAAGAAGGGGAAACAGTAAGAGGAGGACACCGATGTCCTCCTCTGGTTTCAGAGGGTACGTGCCCACACACTTGTAGACACACATACATAGACAAAGTTAACATATCCACAGAGAGACCATAAATATGACAAAATGTCAGAAATTATCAAGGAAATGAGTTTTTTTTAATTTTCAGGGTTTTTACTTGCTTGTTAATTGGTGGGTTAGTTGGTTGGTTGGTTGGTTGGTTGTTCGGTTGGCTGATTCAGACATAGTCTCACTCTGTAGCCCAGGCTGGCCTAGAGCTCACTGTGTGGCCCAAGCTACCCGCAGGCTCATGATGATTTTCTTGTGCCAGCCTCCTAATGCTGGAATCCTAGCATGAACTCGTGCCTAGCTATATGAGGTTTTCTTTCTATTCTTTCTATTCTTTTTTTTTTTTTTGTCTTTTCAAGACAGAGTCTCTCTGTAGCCCCAGCTGTCCTAGAACTCACTCTGTAGACCAGGCTGGCCTTGAACTCACAAAGATCTGCCTGCCTCTGCCTCCCAAGTGCTAGGATTAAAGGTGAGCACCACCACGCCCAGCTTCTATTCTTTAAACCTTGAAATTGTCATAGCACAATGTTGGAAGGGAATGAGATCAAACCCTTCTCCAAACTTAGCAAGACATTTCAGTAATGTGCTTATTCTAAAAGATCTTCTTTGGAACACCTACCACAAGTTCAGCACTTTAAGTCTATGTTGATGAATAAAATCATCTTTGTCTCCACCGTGGGGGTGTGCCTCCCTTTCACTGAACCTAGAAATCACTGGTTTGGGGGGGTAAGCTGGGTGCACCCCACTCGCTCCTTCAAGACTGAGGGTTCATGTCCCTAGTTTATGGGAAGGTGCACACTGGCATTTCCCTTCAGTGATCGTCTGTGTAAAGAACACTGCCTCCCTTGCTCAGGGCCTTGCCCCTTTGAGGTAGAACCTGCAACAAGTGACCAGTCCAGGTGAGACTGTAAAGAATTAATTCCCTCGTCTCCACAAGGGATAGCTCACCTTCAGAACTTCCCCCGGGATTGGCAAGGGTCTAAATGTGACTGGACCACAGTCTACTTTCTTTTCCTGCTCAAAGTTGCTTCCAGCTCTTTCCTGGTGGGACCTGAGAACATCTAGTAACATCAGACAACTAATCGAATGACTCATCTGCTTCATGTCTTCCTTATTTTAATTATTATCATTTGCTTGTGTATGTGCATGCATGCTTGTGCTGTACTGCACTAGTAGGGGTCAAAGGTCTAGACTAGTGGCAGAGGACAGCTATATCCTTCCACCACGTGGATCCTGAGGGTTAAGGTGTGGCAAGCACCTTTACCTTCTGAGCCATCTCAATGGCTGACAGCTTTTTCATCAGTCATCCTCATGCTGGTACAATAGATTCATGGACAGAGAAGACATGGCTGTGGAGAGAAAGGCTATCCATACACCCAAAGCATGCTCTTCTACTCACCAATGTCAATCTAATTCCTGCCACTGCTAAATAAAACCTACCAACAACAAAAAACATTGGCAAGACCCAGCATAGCAAAAGATTGGTAACATTTGAAAATACCAATGAGCTAGTTGATGGTAAGTTGGCCATATTGGACCCTCCCACACTGAGAGGGGCAGCCATTTACTTTAACAAGATAGACAAGGGTCCTGTTTATGGGCTTGGCTTCCTTGGCTGCAGGATCCCAGCCAGTATGGCCAGCCAATGACTTCTGTTCTATTTTGCATGTTTCATATTTTTATTGATGTTTATGTTATATAATGTGTGTTTCATATAATTTGTGTGTGTGTTGAGTAAAAATGCACATATCACAGCACATGTGGAACTCAGTAAACTACTTTTAGGCCCCAATTCTTTTCTACCATGGGATCCGGGGATTTGAATTCAGGTTTTCGGGCTACCCACTGAACCATCTCACTGGTTTATGTTATATTTTGTCCACCAACTCAGCATTCCACCATCATGGTATCAGAACAAGGCCCCCACTTAGTAGCCAAGGTAGCCTTGCTCATATTACCACAGAATCTACATAGTGTGGTACCCAGAAAATATTGACCTTGTGAGTAATAGAACAGCCTGCTAACAGCTTGGCTAAAGTGTCAGTATGGAGATGACCTACAGGGGCAGTAATGGACTAGCTCACTGACCCCAAGATACCTGGGACTGGAAGTGTAGATGCAGCAATGTCCCTACTTATCAAACCCAGTGACCACTTGGGAAATTTGTGTCTCCATCTGCAACTGTAGGCCATGAGTTCAAAGGACTTAGTTCTCAATGGGGAAATCATTCTGTAAGATGCCCATCAAGAGTTCTCACTGAATTTTATGGTATGTCATCATCCAGGCACTTTGGGGCTTCTCATAACATGGACAAGCAGGCTAGTACGAGATCTAGTTTGGAGTAATTGATTGAAATTGAAAAACAGTAGCACTGCTAAACGATGGAAGCATATATTTGACAATGAAATAATCAACTTGAACAACTTTTAGAGCTGGCATGCCCAATCTCAATGTTAGGTCCAAAGAAGATAAACAAGAAGTGGGATGCATCAGGGTTGGGAACCTCAGGTACTGTACCAGGTCAGTCACTTGAACCTTCAGAAGGGCTCATCCCCAGAAGGAATCTGGAAGGGACCCCAGAAAAGGGAGAGGGTGAGACTTCAGTGCAACCTCAAGACCAGCAGCAACAGCAGGGGAAGCAGCTCGCCCTCCCAACCTTCCTCTGTAAGTTATCCCAGGAAAGCAGCCTCCAGCATCCAGACAAGGCTTCTATCGGAACTGAACCATTCTGGACACCACACTGCCTGCCAAGGCCATAGCCATTAGTGTTTGGACTGTTTCAGCTGAGAACAGCTGCCTTACTCAAAGGCAAGCCTCTTCTGGACAGCGAGTGTTCACTGATTGACTGACATGCAGTATTTCCTATTTATGATCTATTTATTTAATATTGTGTGTCTGTGTGTGTTAAGTGGAAGCATACATAGGCTGCAACATGTGTGTGGAAGTTGGCAGAGGACAACTTTCAGGAGCCCATTTTCTCCTTACACTGTGGGTGCCTGAGATCCACCTCAGACCATCAGGCTTCAGTAACAAGCAATTCTACCCATTGAGCCATCTCCCCAAAGACTTTTTTATTTTTAAATTTAAAAAAATGGGGCTGGAGAGATGGCACAGTGGTTAAGAACACTGACTGCTCTTGCAGAGGATCTGAGTTCATTCCCAGCACCCATATGGTGGCTAACAACCATCTGTGACTCCAGTTCCAGGGAATTCAGCACCCTCTTCTGATCTCTGCAGGGATTGCACAATACAGGTGCACTTATATGCATACAGTCAATACACTCATACTCATAAAATAAAAAATAATAAATAATTTTTTAAATTTGTTTTTATTTTATGTGTATGAGTGTTTTGCCTGCATGTATGTAGGTTCACCTGTTCATGCAATGCCAGAGGATGCGAGAAAAAGGGGTGGGACCCCTGGAACTAGAGTTTTGGATAGTTGTTGGCCTCCCTGTGGGTGCTAGAAACCCAACCCAGGTCTTCTGCAAGAGCAGCCAGCACTCTTAATCACTGAGCTATTGCTCCAGCCTGAAACCTTCCTAAAGGGCATAGTGGTACATGCCTATAGTTCCAGCACTTAAGATGCTGAGATAGGAGGCTTGCCGTGAAAAATGAGGCTACATAGGAAATTGTAGGACAGCCTGGGCTACACAATAAGACCCTACCCCACAACCAAAACAACAAAGCAAACAATAATAAATTTTCTTTGTGTAGATCTCCCGAGACATCTGTGACAGTCCCTCTACTGCAATTCATACTTTAGAGAAGAACAAAAGCATTTTTTGTGTGTGTGATTTTCATTCTGAAGGAAATGAACACGATTTTAATGGTAGCAAAACAACAGGGAAGGTGTTCATGGAGAGGAAATAATCTTTACCCCAAGAAAAGCAGGACAGACAAAGTCAGCCTCCTGGAGCTGGGCATGGCTCAGCTCATAGAACGCTTGCTGCTCTTGCAGAGGTCCCAGGTTTGGTGACTCACAACCACCTGTAATTCCAGTTCCAGGGGATTCAATGACACTTCCGATCTCTTTGGATCTCAGGCACGCATGTGGCACATACATACATGCAGGCAAACACTCATACACACAAAATATAAATAAATCTTTTTTTTAAGAAATTTTTTTTTTATTTCTTTTTTTTTTTTTTTTTTTAATTTTTATTGATGGTTTGTGCATTTTATACATCATTTTCCAATTCAGATCAGGCATATTTTCCCTTTCCACTCCCCCCCCACCCCAACCCCATCCCAGAATCATGTATGCTGCCATAACGTCCTGCATCTTTCAGGGTGTTTTTCATTTTTTAGCTATAAGTGATAATCCATGAGTATAAGCATCCTTCGTGCAAAACCAATCTATAGACTGTTGTGCCCAAACCCCCACAGTCCCACCATTCAGTGGAGGTTGACAGGTTGTTTGTTCAATCAAGTTGATCAAATGAGTGTCCAGACTACATCGCTGTAGTTTCACCGTTCACCCCAATCGCAGCCTTTACATTCTACCACGCCCCCTCTTCCGCAGATTGTTCCCTAGGCTTAGAAAAGGGGCACAGGTGGATGAGAAGTAAAACTGTCCTCTCTCTCTGGAGCTGTTGACTTGGATTCTGGTCAATTCTGGCTGTTTCCTTTCATGGGCTGACAGTTTGTTCAGGAGTAACCTTTCGATCCTACTAATGAAGCACAAGCAATTAGATATATAGGTATTTAAGCAGCACTAATAGTTATGGTAGGTTACTTTGGCATAGACACATATGTTTGGATGATATGTTAATTCATGAATTATATTTTTACCCCCTGATAAATATAACAGGGTCTTACTGTGGCTTATGACATCTCCTAACCTGTAGAGGATGTAGGCTTGTGGCATCAGCCATGGGTTATTCCTCCAAGGAGAGAGCCAACAGCCAATTAGATTTGGGATATACAGGCACATGGCTGCCTCTGCTGCACAGTATTTCCAGGCAGGTGAAGTGTAGCTGGTGCTGATGGTGGAGTCTTGCTTGACTCAGGGAGACCCGTATTTTATTTCTATATGTGTATCAATGTACTATCTGCATGCAGGTCTGTGCACCCGTGTCGTGCAATGCTGTGGAGGTCAGAAAAGGGTCTCGGATTCCCCTGGAGCTGGAGTTCTCCTGGAATTGGAGTTTCAGATGGCTCTCGGCCGCAATGTGGGTGCTGGGGATCGAACCCGGGTCCTCTGTAAGAGCGGTCAGCGCTCTTAACTGCTAGGCCATCTCTCCAGCCCATAAATAAATCTTTTTAAAAGAAAAGATGATATGAACCATTTTTTTAAAAATTAAAGGTAAGAGGAGGAAGGAAACGAGAGAAGGGGGAGGAAGACTGCAGGTCAATCATCTCGCTGACCTGCCATTTGTTGAAAAAAATTTCATTTCTCATTGAATTATCTGGATATCTTTGTCAAATATCAACCAACCTAAGGCTGAAGAGATGGCTTAGCAATTAACAGCCCAAGATGCCCTTGCAGAGGACATGGGTTCAGTTTTCCAGCACCCACATGGTGGCTAATAACCATTTGTAACTCCAGTTCCAGGGGATCTGATACCTTCTTCTGGCTTCCATGGGTATTGTAAGCACACATGTAGTGTACTTACATACATGCAGGCAAAACACTCATATATAATATAATAAATATAATAAATATATAATAAAAATTAACCAACAACCTGGTCTGCATAGTGAATTCCAGGCCAGCCAGGGCTATATAATGAGACTTACCTCAAAACAAAACAAGAAAACAGCACAATTGGCCTCATAAATGTGAGGGATTGCTCCTGTTACCCCACATCATTCCACTGGCTAGATATCTATTCTACCTCAGCACCCCCTATCGATTGCTCTAACATGGTTGCCAGTTTCAAAACCAGAAAGTATGAGTTATTCGAAATGAAATTGTCTTCTGAAATTCACTTGTGGGTTGTCGTCATATGTTGATATTCTTTTGGCAGAAGCACTTAAAAGCAGTTACCTGACAGCCTTGACCCCTACTGTTCCTCACAGACCTGTGAAAGTCTGGACTGTCCTTTGATCTCTCAGGAAAGAACTTTGATCTGGATTTTAGCCTGAGGTTCCCTTGTCCCAATTATGTGCCCCAGCCTCCAATTGTGTGTATGTGTCCCGGCCCATGCCTGGGTTAGTATAAAAGCCTTGAGTTCCAACATTAAAGTTGAGTCTATTCCCTCGGGCTTTCTCTGAGTCCGTGTCTATATGTCCATGTGTCTGTATATCTTTCTACATATCTTTCTATTTCATCGGGTAAAATCCCTGGTGGTCCCCTCCCCTCTCCTTGCCAGAGCTAAGCCTAGAGACTGCTGGCCTGCAGGCAGGGGACAGTCTTGGAGCTAAGCCAAGGAGGGAAGAACAACAAATGTGTGGATGTCGGCCATGCGTGTATAAAGGACCATTCAGACAACAATAAACACTGACAGTCATATATATCATCTGTTGGTCCTTTAATCATGCATGGCTGCAATCCACACGATGTTCTTCCCTCCTAGGACCAGGCTGGTAGCTTCACAAGGCTGTAAGCTTCAGAGCTGTCTCCTGCCGGCAGGCTAACAGTTCCTAGGCTGAGCTTCTGGCAAGGAGTGGGGAGGGAACTGTGAGAAATCACCAGATGAGAAATGAAACAGACTCAAAGACAGGGTCCAAGAGAAAAGTGACTCTCCCCTCTATCCATGCCAGCAATGTGTTTATATACTAAAAGCTACTGTGCTCTGGGCAAGAAAGCGGGGGCAGAGGGTATGAATGAGGGGAAGGTAATTACGGGCCATTCTGGCTCTTACAGGGGGCAACAGAGCTCCTGTTTGTGCAACCAGTAAACTAGAGGTGTGACATTTTGCTCAATAACCCAAAGGAAAAGGCCATCAGTGTCTGGAACTTTGCAGAGATAGGCGAAGCAGGATTACCGCAATATCCTGACCTCGCGGAGCTACAGATTACTCACAGAAACAACTTGAATTCCATGGAGATATCAGATAATTCTTGGAAGTTCTGGGACAGGACTTGTAGGTCCTGCCTCTAGCCAGACAAAGTTTCATTCTTACATTCACTTTCTGCTTGCTCAATGCTAATGTACAGGAATACAAGTGGTTGTTAAACACTGATTCTCTGTCCCCTGCTTGCTCACTGCTAATGTACTTGAATACAAGTTGTTGTCACACACTGATGCTGTGACCCTTGTAGAGGTTTCCCATGGCTGCTGTAGCATCTCACCACAGGGTTTTTTTTTTTTTTTTTTTATAGCCCTGGATGTTAAGACTATCATGGGGATCTGCTGAATGGCAGTCCGTCTGGAAGCTCCTGAGAAGGTAGCATGCAGGCTAGCCTTTTCCCACTTCCAGAGGCCATCCCTACTCATTGCCTTGCTTTCTCTTCAGTGTCTACATCATCATCATCCCCTCATCCCTTATTTAGGAATTACCCTCCAACTTTTGGTGTGGTGACAAGTACTTGAGATGAATCAATTAGAGATAAGGTTCATCAAGGATTCAGAGGTCTCATAGTCACCTGGGCTGTGGCTTGGAGCCTGTGGTACAGTGCACTGAAGCAAGTTGTTCAAGGGATTATTCATGGCAACCCAAGAAGCAGAATGTTGGGTTGGGACCTCTTTGAAGGAGCACCCCCTACCAACTTAATTTCTTTCCACTAAGCCCCATCTCCTAAAAAAAAATACCTCCATGATCTAAAGACCAAGATTATTTTTTTTGTCTTTTCAAGACAGGGTCTCCCTGTAGCCCCAGCTGGCCTGGAACTCGCTCTGTAGACCAGGCTGGCCTTGAACTCATAGCGATCCACCTGCCTCTGCCTCCCAAGTGCTAGGATTAAAGGCGTGCACCACCATGCCCGGCTAAGACCAAGATTTTAACAAGGGCCACAAGAGGGATGTTTAAGATCCAAGCTACAGCAAATGCATGTTGGCTTCTACCTGCAGTGATCTTTTTAGGGAGTCTATGTTTTTAGAGACAGGGTCTTAGTATGTAGCTCTGGCTGGCCTCAAACTCACAGATCTCTACCTGCCTCTGTCTCTGGAGTGCTAGGATCAAAGGGATTTGACAACCACACCTGACTGAAGTCCATTTATATTATGGTAGACCTATCATATAACCCAGGATAATTTTCCATCTTAGTATATTTAATTACATGCAGCAGTTTTTGCCATATGTCATATCTGCAGTTTCACAGAGCATGGGCACTGTTTAGCTTATTGCATCTTGCAGCCTTGCTGAAAGTTTTTACTTATAATAGTGCTTAGAAAGTTTCTTTAGGATTGTCTATGTGATCTCCATGTGGTCTAGAGAAAGTTTTACTTCCTCTGTTGGATTCCTTTTAAATATATATATATATTTATTATTATTATTATTATTATTATTATTATCATTATTATTTGGTCTTTTTGAGACAGGGTCTCCCTGCAGCCCCAGCTGTCCTGAAACTTTCTATGTAGACCAGGCTGGCCTTGAATTCACAGAGATCCGACTGCCTCTGCATCCCAAGGGCTGGGATTAAAGGCATGCACCACCACACCCGGCTTATTTATTATTTTTTATGTGTATGAGTGTACTGTTGGTGCATCCATGTCGTGCAATGCTGTGGAGGTCAGAAGAGGGCATTGGATTCCCCTGGAACTGGATTTAAAGACGGTTCTTAGCCACCATGTGTGTGCTAGGGATCGAACCTGGGTCCTTTGCAAAAGCAGTAGGCACTCTTAACTGCTGAGCCATCTGCTCCAGCCTCTGGATTCCTTTTAAAATTCTAAGCTGTCTAAGCTCATCAATTAAGAGTACTGACTGCTCTTGCAGAGGACCTAGGTTCAATTCCCATCACCCACATGGCGGCTAAGAACCATCTTAGGCAGGGTATGGTGGTGCACACCTTTAATCCCAGCACTCGGGAGGCAGAGGCAGGCAGATCATAAAGAGAAAGCTCTCAAATTTTTAAATCATGCCCGGTGTTGGCTTCGGGGTTGGAGAGATGTTCTTCTTCATATTGATACCATACCTTTCTTCCCCCAGTTGGATGAATTTTCTGCCTCTCATTATAAGCTGAGAATGTAATGTTATACTTCCTCTTTTTTTTTTTTTTTTTTTTTTTTTTTTTTTTTTT
>VZQC01009002.1:41921-80075 GCA_009823505.1 Rhizomys pruinosus | reverse complement strand
TTGTATGTGTATGAATGTACTGTCTGCATGTAGATTTGTGCGCCCATGTCGTGCAAAGCCACAGAGGTCAGAAGAGGGTGTTGGATTCCCCTGGAACTGGATTTAAAGACGGTTCTCAGCCGCCATGTGGGTGCTGGAGATCGAATCCGGGTCCTCTGCAAGAGTGGTCAGCAATCTTAACCTCTAGGCCATCTCTCCAGCCCTATTTTCTTTTTTTCAGAATGTTAATGTGTGAAGCTAGGTTATTGACATGATGCCTTGCTTCTTTTTTTTTTTTTTTTAATTTTTATTTTACTTGTTTCTGTACGTGTATGAATGTACTGTCTGCATGCAAGCGTGTGCACCCGTGTCGTGCAATGCCTCGGAGGTCAGAAGATGGTGTCGGATTCCCCTGGAACTGGAGTTCTCCTGGAATTGGAGTTTCAGACGGTTCTCGGCTGCCATGTGGATGCTGGGGATCGAACCCGGGTCCTCTGTAAGAGCGGTCGGCGCTCTTAACCGCTAGGCCATCTCTCCAGCCCGCCTTGCTTCTTTTTAAATGCAGACCTTTAAACTATAAGATCTCCGTTAGCACACTACATTTATATCTAATATATTTGGGGATCTCAAAGTATTTTCTAGTTTCTCCTGTGATTTTTCTTTGTTCTTTCTATTGGCTACTTGGCAGAACTGTTTCCTTCTGTTTCAAGGCTCTGGCTTATTTACAAATTTCTGAAGTCTATTTTGTAAAATATACTCTGTACTAACAGTTACTCCATTAGTCACTGTAATACAAAGCTGAAGTTTGCTTAGGATTTGACAAAAAAAATACTATAAACTGCTAAATTTGAACACAATATGCTTCATAATTAATGTGATTACATAATTGCTACATAATTAATGTTAATACTTTTTGCAGACAAACATGAAGCAATGGATAAGTGGGAACAACCCGACCCCCAAATCCCATCTTAGGTGGTGAAAACTATCACAGGGCTGAGAGTCAAAAGTCTAAAACTTTCTTTCATGTTCTATCTTGATAGGTAAACTTTTGCCTTCATGGAAATAACTCCAAGAGCCCTCTCTCAGAGCTAGCATTAAGTAAATTTTCCTAGAAAAAAAAAATGCAAATGGATGTAAAAATCAGAACATAAATGTTCACAAACTTTGAGCGTAATGAATTGTTCATCTCCGAAACCCCCCCCCCCACACACACACACACACTTTGCAGCGGGGTAGTTAGCTGATCAGCCTTGTTCAGGTGTCTGCTTCCGTCTAGTCATCTCCTTAAACTACTAATCCCACAAATCTGCTTAACTGAACCAAATATTTTTCTTGAGTCACTTCAGTGTGCCCTGAGACAATGGAAGTATCTCTCCCAACCTTCCTCTTCTGAGACGGCAAGGTAATTTTTTCTCAATGAAGTAGGTTTAATATATTTAGATGTACTTAGTTGGAAGGTGTGTTGGTTACTTTTCTTGTTGCTGTCACAAAATATCTGACCAAAAAAAGAAGTATTTATTCTGGCCTTCCTTTCTAGGGAACTGGTCCCTAAAGGCGGAGAGGACACAGCAGCTCTAGTAGTCACGTTTCTGTGATAAAACACATGTCCAAGGCAACTGATTGAGGTAAAGTTTATTTGGGTTTATAATTCCAGAGGGACTAGAGTTTATCCAGGCAGCAAGGCACAGCAGGAGGCAGCGGAGCAGAAAGCTAAGGGCTCATATCTTCAAGCACCCACAGGAAGCAGAGAGAGCAAGCTCCAAGCCCCGAAAACCTGTGAACTCCCCAAGCCGCCCCGGAGACCTGCTTCATCCAGCAAGGCCACGTGACCTCGCCAAACAGCGCCACCAACTGTCCAGATACGTGTGCCCCTGGGAGACACGCAAGTCGCATTCAAACCACCATGGCAGCAGGGGGAGGAGCTGCGTATCCATAGTGATTTTCAGGAAGCAGTGCTTGGGGCTATAAAGCCAGAAGACCTGCCCCCAAAGCTCACTTCCTCTGGAAAGAACACCGTGAACTGGATTAGAGTGTTCAAACAGGTGAGCCCATAGACGATCATTTTCATATTCAAACCACAAAAAGTTATCCTGGCTGACTTCTTCAGAATCAGTGTCAAAAATATGAAAAGGAAAACCAACAACAAAAACAACTCAGATCCACACTAAACATTCGTTGTGATCACTACCTTAAAATCAAAGAGAAAGGTAAGAACAGTTATTTCCCGTAAAAATGAAATCCTAATTTTTATGTGAAATTTCATATAAAAGAAATACTCTCTGACATTTGTATTATCTGGAATCAAAAGAATTGTGGATTGAGTTTCGCTTAATAATTTCGGGGCTAGAGAGATGGCTGGGTGGGATAGGAGCACTTGCTCTTGCAGAGGACTAGAGTTTGGCTACTAGCACCCACACATATAGAAGTGTACTACATGCATGTCTGGTGTTCCCAGAGACCAGAAGACAGCAATCAGATTCCCTGGAACTGGAGTTACAGACGGTTCTCAGCCGCCATGTGGTTGCTGGGGATCGAACCCAGGTCCTCTGCAAGAGCAGTCAGTGCTCTTAACCGCTAGGCTCTCTCTCCAGCCCTGATTAACTTCTTTCTGACCTGGCCCTAACACTCTCTCTGTAGTTGGTTTATTTATTTATTTATTTATTTATTTATTTATTTATTTATTTATTTGGTCTTTTTGAAACAGGGTCTCCCTTTAGTCCCAGCTGTCCTGGAACTCACTATATAGATCAGGCTGGCCTTGAGCTCACAGAGATCTCCCTGCCTCTGCCTCCCAAGTGCTAGGATTAAAGGCATGTACCACCACACCCTCGAAATTTCCATTTCATTTTATTTATTTATTATTTATTTATTTATTTATTTATTTATTTATTTATTTATTTATTTGGTCTTTTTGAGACGAGGTCTCCCTGTAGCCCCAGCTGTCCTGGAACTCACTGTGTAGACCAGGCTGGCCTTGAACTCACAAAGATCCGCCTGCCTCTGCCTCCCGAGTGCTAGGATTAAAGGCGTGCACCACCATGCCTGGCAGAATTTTCCATTTCATTTTAATAGAATGACAGGCCTTCCAGGTCTTGGTCAGCCTTCCTCCATGGGATTGGAGGTCCTGGGCTGCTGCAACCTCTGCCAGTAGACTCGATGGCCACGTTCACCTGGAGATGTCATGGGCTCTTGATCTCTACTGGGAAGACTCCTCCAAATGGAGAATGCCTGGGAAGAGGTCAAGACAAAGAGGAGAGGAGGAAGGAAGGAGGGAGGGAGGAAGAAGGGAGAGAGGAAGGAAGGGCAAGGTAAGAGGAAGGGGGAGACAGGGAACAAAACAGAAAAGAAAGTGAGTGGCTTGAAAGTGCATTTGAAGTTTGGGTAAAGAGATGATAGATGAATTTAAAAATGGTGAATCAAGCCGGGCATGGTGGCGCACGCCTTTAATCCTAGCACTTGGGAGGCAGAGGCAGGCGGATCTCTGTGAGTTCGAGGCCAGCCTGGTCTACAGAGTGAGCTCCAGGATAGATGGGACTAAAGGGAGACCCTGTCTCAAAAATACCAAAAGCAAACAAAAAAACCAGTGAATCACTG
Organism: Rhizomys pruinosus; assembly: GCA_009823505.1. Classification (NCBI taxonomy): domain Eukaryota; kingdom Metazoa; phylum Chordata; class Mammalia; order Rodentia; family Spalacidae; genus Rhizomys; species Rhizomys pruinosus. The sequence goes on along the minus strand of VZQC01009002.1, from coordinate 76,499 downwards.
TAGTTTCAAGCACAGAGTGACAGGAAACTGAGATCATCAAACACCCTCTTCTGACCTCTGCAGGCATTGCACGTGGGTCCATGTACAGACATGCAGGCAGTACACCCATACACATAAGATAAAAATGTAAACGGGGGCTGGAGAGGTTCTCAGTGGTTAAGAGCACTGGCTGCTCCTGTAGAGGACTTGGGTTCAATTCCCAGCACCCACATAGTGGCTAACAACCATCTGTAACTCCAGTTCCAGGGGATCCGATGCCCTCTTCTGACCTCCGTGGTCATGGCACAGCACAGGTGCACTTACACACGTGCAGGCAGTACACTCATGCCCATAAAGCAAAAATAATTGTAAACAACTGCTCTGCTGGATTACTGTGTGTTCATTTTTATATCTTCTGGGGTTTTTTGTTTTTGTTTTTGTTTTTGTTTTGAGACAGGGTCTCCCTGTAGCTCCAGCTGTCCTGGAATTCACTATGTAGACCAGGCTGGCCTTGAACTCACAGAGATCCACCTGCCTCTGCCTCCCAAGGGCTGGGATTAAAGTTGCCTGGCATCACGCTGGCTTACTCTGGTCTTTTGTATGCCTTTACAACTAGAAAACATTTACAGTATAATTTCTAGCAAACATTTACTATACAAGATAACTACCTTGTCCTAAAAGTATATGTTCTAAAACAATATTAAATACATGCTAAGTAACATTAAATGGGTAGGTATGTATTCTTTCTTTTTCAGTATAATGGTATAAATATTGGTTACTTTCATGTATATTTTACAGGCTACCCAAAAACTATAAGAAGTTTTATAAACAGGAAGTAAAATTGATAGGCTAATAATGGAGAGAATAGAATTATACAAAATTTTCAATTAAGACCAAAAGGTAGAAACTTTTTGACAAAAACGGGGACGGTGAACAAGAGCAACGAATAGAAAAGAGAAACGAATATGTCAGCTACTGCTCAAATGACATCAGTGACTGCCACAGGTGGCCCTGCTTTAAAGTCACCAAGAAAAAGGCAGACATAGCCAGACCAAACAATAACTAGGCCCTGCCTATAAGTTTTCTAGAAGTGATGGGATTCCCAATTTAAATATAAACACATGTGTAATGAAATCAAGGATGGATTTCCGTGCTTGCGGTGGCTCACTGCCAGGAGAGCACTATTCTCCTTGCTTGTTAAAATGCAGAGAAAAATCACTTCTTACCCTGTCACATAATGTGACAAGCCTTTGAAAATGCACTTACACTGACCTCTGCATCTTCCCACTTCCTGTTTCAGGACCATGGCTCAGTACCAAGCACATGGAACATCCAGTGTGGCCAGTTTCTGCCAATAGAAAGGAAAACCTGTTTCCCAGCAGCAGACACTAATGTTTCTGCCCCGCTTCTCAGCACTGTTCGCGATGGTCACTCTCACACAGACGATCTAGGCCCAGTTCCCTGGGAGTCAGGCTGATGCGCTGGAACAAAGAGAAGGTGTGTGTGCTTCATAATGGACATTGTCTCAAGGAATGAAGCGAGGGCTGGCTGTGACATCACTGCCACACCAGGTCTGGCACAAGCTCAGTCACTAACTGACATCATATGGTGATGACTTTACAAAGTTCTGTGAAGATGAGAAGAAGGCGTCCGAGAATTCTGGGAACTCTACGCAATTCTCCTCCTCAGAGTCCTCTGCCTTCTATTTATTCAAGCCATGTCCATCTCCTCCCTTCCCAGCCTTCCAGCCTGAAGCCGCCTCTCCATGCCAATCCTCTCTGTGTTTTATACCCCACCTCGTTCCCTTCTCTGAAGAACACTTCCTACTTCCCCACCTTAATGATCAACATGCCCAGCTCCTCCTGTCTGACCAAACTTTCCTCTAAGCCCCCTTCTCACCTTGGTCCCCTTTGCAATTTGTCCACCGTCCTGGCCACTTCTTCTAAAGAAGCAGCGCTGGACAGTACCCTAGTCTCTCTTCTACATCAGGAAGCTGGCCAACCTCAGCCACACTGGGTAAGTCTAACACCTCATAGGAGGACCAGGCAAAGGTTCACTTCAGAAACATCAGGACCATGTTTTCCTGGCAGCCTGGCATTGTGGACCCATGAAAGCAGGGTGACCTGGCCAGGCTAGAACCCGGGCTCTTCCCTGCTGATTCCTGGGTTGGCCTCTTCTCTGAATCGGGCTCTGAGTGGGAAACAAAGGGTTTCTGAGAGAAATCAGTGTCCAAAGGACAGTGCTCCCCACAGCAACCACAAAGGACAGTGTTCCCCACAGCAACCACAAAGGACAGTGTTCCCCACAGCAACCACAAAGGCTTTTACAGAGGGATCCGAAAGTGGTTTCTGATGTCCTTCATCATGTCCTTCAGCATGAGAGGGAGAATTCTCCAGATGCACAGACTGGAATTCCAGGAAGCCAATTGGACTCCCAGCCCTTGGTAAGTGTGGCTGTGTCACCGAGAAGCAGTGGGAAGTGCAGTGACAGCTGAGAGGACAGGAAGGAGCCAGATGGGCCCGAGTTTACATTCTGGATTCGGCTTGGGAGTGTGTCTGATTGTGGGGAAAGTCTAAAGCCATTTTATGACTCACTTTTCTTGCCCTGAAGTGGAGAGTCTATGGAGTGTTCTGGGTGGTGATCAATAGTAACTGCTAAGTGTGCCAGACACACACAGAAGTGCTCGGAATGCTTCACAAGACAGAGAAGGAAACGACAATGAAGGAGGAGGAATTCAATTAAAACATCACACACATACGAACATATATAACTACTACAGAGAACTGCATTATTCCAGATAGTAGCATGAGTTCATTGAGCAAACAGTTTTCGAATAGAAATTGTGTTATTACAATTGTAGTGCACTTCTCAAGAAGAATGCAGCACTATGTGACAGTGTATTTGCCTTAGTTTTAAATGTACACTGTAAATCTAGGGTAACCAGTAGAAAGGTTTACAGTGGAAGCATAACTGATAGGGAAGAAAGAAGAAAAATGATTCATATAAAATACTGACTTAATATTAATCTGTCAAACAACATGGAGATGGAAAAATAGCATACTACAGTAACTACTAATAGTAAACAATACTCAAACTGACAGTGGCAACCAAATCAACAAGCATATTTAAATTAACCAATTAAAATGCTGAAATAGTCTGGTGGATAGAACAAAAAGCAAGACTCACTTATTGTTTATGAAAAAAAGTTTGAATGAGGAAACATTTAGATTTAAAATGGAAGGCTGGACCTGCCTCCCTGATAAAAGGGAGTAAGCACCTCTTTTATAAGAATCCCTTCCATGTAACAAGAGTTATAATACTGTAAGAGGTCTCTGGAAAACCCATTTATGGAACACTATTGATTGTCCTCATTCCTGCTTCAGGAACTGTCTCCCAGATCCAAGCCACTGTCTTTGTCCTGTGCCTTTGCCCAGACTCTGCCACCTGAAGGACAACGTCCATCTTGTCCTGGGGCACACCCTGGTGTGCAGCACAATTTCTTCTCTTGTCCTGGGGCACACCCTGCTGTGCAGCACAGTTTCTTCTCTTGTCCTGGGGCACACCCTGCTGTGCAGCACAGTTTCTTCTCTTGTCCTGGGGCACACCCTGGTGTGCAGCATAGTTTCTTCTCTTGTCCTGGGGCACACCCTGCTGTGCAGCACAGTTTCTTCTCTTGTCCTGGGGCACACCCTGCTGTGCAGCACAGTTTCTTCTCTTTCCATTTCCTCTGATCACTCTTAGACACAGACATGGGGACCACTTGCCGGGGTGGTCGGGTTGAAGCACAGGACCTAGTGGAGGGAGTTCGAGCTTCACAGCAGGCTTTCTGTCTGCAGCAAGGCGAGGCGGGAGCTGCAAGGCCTGGCACTTGCAGAGTCGACCTCTGCTTTTACTGGAGAGCAAAGTTTGGAGACTCTTCTGGAAAGATGACAAGAAGGCCTCCTGGCATTTTCCGTAGTAAACCCAACTTCCCTCACACCTCCCTCTGGTTTCTCCCCCTGCCATGGCCCCTTGTCCTGTCACCCTTGTAGCCCTCCTGCGCCCCAGCCTCGTCCGTCCTTTCTATCTTCTGCTCTGCTTCTCTCCCTCTCCCACTCCACACTTGCCGACTACCCACCTCACCCATCCCCATGCCCAGCTCTTCTTCTCTTTCAGACTTTCCTCTGAGTGTCTGCTCACGTCAGCCGTCAGCCTCCTTTACTGGGGACCTGACTCTTCCCGACAGTGCTTTTGAGTAGTGCCCTGTCCTCTCGGCCCCACCACAAAGCCAGCCACACTCTCCCAGACTGCTTGAGTTATAGCTTCCTCCAGGGGAGTTGGGTTCACCTACTACAGTTGGAGTTTAGCAGTGACAGGACTGTGCTTTCCAAGCGACCTAACCTGGAAGTATAGCATAGGAAGACAGGATGAGGAAGCCAGCATCTGCCTGGAGGGTCTCTGCATCGATTTCCTCATTGGCTTCTTTGCATCTTGCCACATGTAGGCAAATTCAGGCCACAAGTGGCCACCAGTATTATCTTAAATGCCCACCTGCATGTTGGTATCTGACCCTGCCCTGCGGGTGAGAGCAGCACATGATGTTTACAGTGCATGATGCAGGGGGAGGGTGGGATTGGCTGCTGGGAGATGACATCATTCTACCTATATAAGTAATTTGCTGTGTATAATAAATGATTCTTCATTACCATTATCATCTAACAAGACCTCCTGTCTGTTATTTCACGCATGCATAATAGTAAGTCTATCGGACTTGGTTGTTTGCTAGCAGGAGAGGCTGGAGAATGGCACATTGGCCACCAGTCTGAAATTCAAGCTTTGGGGTCATCAACCCATTGGCTCGTGGGATAATGAAGTGGCAAGAGGCCAAAAGGGAGGGCAATCAGCTCTCTGTGGGGCACTTAGCCACCAAGATTTGGCTATGGAATAAGCGTTTCTACAGCCAGCTGGGACCTGTGAAAGGTGCCAGTTCCCCAGGGAGAAACCATGGATGGCATGTACGGCAGTCTCCCTCAGCAGAATCAAGTGACACCTGACTGCAGAAGTGCCTGACATCTGGTGCCTGAATGTGGGGCATTGAAGCTATTTCCCTGCAAAAATGGGAAGTTTACTTTCTAAGGGGCCTGTATTTCAGGAGGACCCATTCTGGGACATAGTTTCTGAATGTACTCCCTGGCTTTCTACTGCAGGTGTGTTTCTTTTTTTCTATTGCAGCTATTATTTTCCAAATTTTGGGTCAGAAACAGATAAACACCTCTGAAATATGAATGAGAGTAGAGAGAATGAAAGCAGAGAGAATCCTCCCCATATCGACTCTGCTGCTGCACATGTGGATGCTGCTGGTAAGGTCGAGGCCTCAGTGCCAGATCCCGCTCCTTTGATAGATCTTGGCCCTCAGGAGCCTGCTCCCTCTTGCAAACTTTCACCCACTCCTCAGGGTGCCCCTGCTGGGCCTCTGGCTGCTCCTTTTTCTTCCTTTGATTTGAGACACCTGTCAGTCTCTCAGCTCTCCCAGGCTCTGGGTGCTCAGTGAGATCACGAGTGGGGGATTTTCCCCTCTCTGCTCTACCCATTTTTAGAGGCTTTTCCAGTTAACATGGAACCTACCCCACAGTGTTTGCTCATTTGTTACCCTCATGAGGCTACTACCCTCAAGGGCCTCTGGGAGGCCATTTTTAAAGACAGCCTCCACTCCCCATATGTGGAGAGCCTCTTTGACACTACATCTGTTGGTCTCAACAGTCCTCATGACTGGCCACAGATGGCTAGGGCTGTCTTAATGCCCAGTCATTTTTTTAACCTGGAAGGTTCCTTTTTACAACCAATGTGAACAGCAGGCTGAGTGTAATAATACATTCAGAGTACAAATTAATAAACATCAGCTCCAAGGAGAGAGCCGATTTTGGAGCAATCCAATAGAGCAGAACCAGAGCCCACCACAAGCTTTTGATCATGTGCGCTCTTGTGCCATGAGGGCTTGGAGTCGGCTCCCTCGCTCCAGGGGCTCTTCCTCATTATCCTAACTGCACCAACAGCCTAAGGAAGATTCTACCCAATTCCTTGCCTGGGTTACTGAGTCAGTGGAGAGAAAGGTCTCTCATGGGAAGCCCATGAAACTTTGATTAAGGGTCTCGTATATGAAGGTGCCACTACTGACTATAAGGCAGACATTTGTCTGGTTCATTCTAAACCACACAAGGACTGGATTATTGCTACTCAAGATATTGGCATGAGAACTTCTGAGATGGCAGCATTGGCACAGGCTTTTGGCTCTGCCTTGCAGCCCTTTAGGAAGGATCTCAGGTGCTAGGAGTGTGGCCTGAGAGGCCATGAGCATTTGGCTTGCTCACTTATGCCTGTGGCTCCAGGCCCACACAGGAACACTAATAACTGGTGTTCCTTACAACCCCCAGAAAATGCATAAAACTTTAAAGGAACAGTTACAAAAACAACAGGGGGAACTATATACATCCTCCCCCCCACGATGCTGTGTGTAGAGCACTCTTTACCACAAACTGTCAGTTTTGAAACCAGATTTGAAAGGTCCAGATCCTTTGGTAATAATGGGAAGAGGTTTCACTTGTGTATTTCCACAGACAGAGCCATGGCCAATATGGGTGCCTGCAGGAATCTCTGTCCTTGGACTGCACAGGACGGACCAGGAGACACTAACAGAAAGACTGACCCATCTGTGAGCATCAGGGAGAAGCAGAACCTCAAATACCTAAATCACAGGCACCAAGCATCTCTTGGGATTCTAATTTTAAGTAAAACAACTGTTTATAATGTGTCCTAACGAAACTCGCTTTCAGGTGCTACTAAACTCTGATATGAGAAAAATTCCTACTTCCCCTCCCAATGGTAAATAAGGTGAATTGATATGGTAATGAAATAACTCCCTAGCTGTAAAAAGAGCTGCCTGTTATGGTAAAAATTTCCTATGAGGCCTGTCTAGCTGCCTTAAAACGTATGTTAATGGGGCTGGAGAGATGGCCTAGCAGTTAAGAGCACCGACTGCTCTTGCAGAGGACCCGGGTTCAATCCCCAGCATCCATATGGTGGCTGAGAACCATCTGTAACTCCAATTCCAGGAGAACTCCAGTTCCAGGGGAATCCGAGACCATCCTCTGACCTCTGCGGCATTGCACAATATGGGTGCACAAACCTACATGCAGACAGTACATTCATACACACAGAAAATAAAATAAAAATTAAAAAAAATAAAAAGTATATTAATGGCCAGGTGTGGTGGTGCATGCCTTTAATCCTAGCACTTGGGAGGCAGAGGCAGGAGGATCTTTGTGAGTTCAAGGTCAGCCTGGTATACAGAGTGAGTTCCAGGACAGCTGGGGCTACAGGGAGACCCTGTCTCGAAAAGACAAAAAAAAAGTATATTAATGGAGGAGAGCTTTGGTAGCAGCGGTGGACTATTCTAACAAAGAGTTGTTGGCCATGGGCCCAAAACATGACCCCCCAGTAAACAAAGGCTATTCGCCTGGAATGTTGGGGTGCATGTAAAAAAGAGGAGGTAAGACCCTACTGTTGAAGACATGGTGTTAGCATGAAAAGATGCTTAGAGACCTTGCCTTGCATGTGGACAGTTGGCCTTCATGATGCCAGAGAGCATTTTGTAGCCCACTGAAAAAATTCGGTCTCCATAGTCAAAGCAAGATTCGTCAACTACCCTTCACCTGCCTGGAGATTTGTGTAGTCAGTGGCAGCCTGATATTTGTATACCCCAAAAGTTAATTGGCTATTAGCCCACTCCTTGGGGGTATGGGGCATGGCACACGACTGATACAAGCTTGCACCCTCTAGTTACTAAGAGACATTATAGGCCACAATAAAAACTTGTCTTTTTACAGGAAAGCCACAGTTCCATCTGAACATTTGTGTCTGTGCCCATGGCATGACTTGTCATGATGATTAATATTGGTTAAGTGCCCGTACTTCTACTTATGTTTTATTATTAGAATTAAGAAAGGGGCCCCTGGATAAACTGCCAACCTGTGGAAGGAAAAGCCTGGACAGACCTGAGAGTCCAAAGTAACACTTAAAAAGAAAATGGACTGTTTTGCTTCTCATCCACTCTTGCCCCTTCCCCCAAAGCCTAGGGAAGAGGGGGTGTGTCAGAATATAAGGGCTAAGGAGAGAGGGATAAATTGTGAGATCACAGAAATATGGACTGGACTCTTAGTTGATCAACATCCTTGTGCATACAAGCCTCTCCAATTGGACTGTGAGTACCTTGTGCTGTACAAAACTTGGGCATAGATGCTTGCTAGCTGGCTTTGCATGAATGTTGCCTATGTGTATTGCCTATGTTTAATAATTGGTTCGAGTTATAGTTTATTTGGGGATTAATCAGTCTTAGCCTATAAAAAAAAAAAAAAAAAAAACCTCAGGTCTGCTTTTCCTACCCACCCCCCTTCCCCGGTGCTCAAAAAAGGTTTGAGCACCTGGCTATTTAAAGCACAGGTTTCTGTGTGATGCTAATCTCTCCCATGGGCTCACTTGCTTCTCAGACAAAATAAAATTAAAAGGGAGGGATGTAGGTGAATGCAGGCCACATGTGGCTGCCAACATTATCTTAATTGCCCACCTGCACATCCGTATCTGACCCCACCCAGTGGGTGAGAGCAGCATGTGATGTATACAGCACGTGATACAGGGTGGTGGGATTGACTGCTGGGAGATGACGTCATTCTACCTATATAAGTAATTTGCTGCATACAATAAACAGATTCTTCATTACCTTTACCATGTAACAAGATCCCAGATCCATTATTTTATGCGTGTGTGTTGTAAGTTCTTCAGACTTGGTTGTTTGCTAGCAGGTGAGGCTGGAGAATGACTTATCAGCCACCAGTCTGAAATTCAAGCTTTGGGGGTCATCAACCCCTTGGCGTGTGGGGTAGTTAAGTGATGATTCCCTTTGGCTATGGAATAAGCATTCCTGCAGCCAGCTGGTACCCGTTAAAGGTGCCAGTTTCCCAGGGAGAAGCTGCAGGTGGCAATCTCCCTCAGCAGATTTGGGTGACATCTGACTGCAGAAGCTCCCGACAGCCATATGAGTAAAATAGTAACCTAAAGACAAATTTTGTGTTCCAGACCATGGAAGGCAAGAATACCCTTGCCTTCCATGGTCTGGAACATCATTCACTGTCTCCTCAGATATCAAGGAAGAAGCTCCCAGAGATACATGCTGGAGGTGACAAAGCAGAAGGGATTCATGCCCTCCCAGTAAGCATGGCGTCTTTACTCAGTGTATTAGTCACTTTTCTGTTGCTGTGATAAAGCACTATGACCAAGGAACTTATAAAGGGAAGGGTTTATTTGAGCTTACGATTGACAGTTCCAGGGAATTAGAGTCCATTGTGGTGGGAGGCATGTTGGCTGGATCTGGAGCAGGAAGCCAAGGGTCACATCTCGCAAAGAGCACAGGAAGCAGAGAGAGCAACTGTAGACCACGAGGCTTGTTAAACTCACTAAGCCTGCCCCCAATAGCGTATTTCCTCTAGCACAGCCATGCCTTCTAAGACCTCCAAAAACAGTGCCACCAACTGGAGACAAATGTCTGAATACTTACAGCCTATGGGGGACACTCATTCAAACCACTACACTCAGTAAGTACCAGGAAGTACAGCAGCAACATAGTAATGCTTACCAGGACAGGGTGAAGATCTAGACCTGTCTGGGTTTGATTCTGGACTCAGTTTACCAGTTGTGTGACCTCACTTAAGCTGTGAAGCCATGTGAGGACTCGGCATCCTTGTATCAAACTGGAGACTTTATTGCACTTATGAGCCAGTTAGAAGAATAAGCTGGGGCTGGAGAGATGGCCTAGCGGTTAAGAGCGCCGACCGCTCTTACAGAGGACCCAGGTTCTATCCCCGGCACCCACATGGTGGCCTAGAGCCGTCTGAAACTCCAATTCCAGGAGAACTCCAGCTCCAGGGGAATCCGAGACCCTCTTCTGACCTCCGCGGCATTGCATGACACGGGTGCACAGACCTGCATGCAGACAGTACATTGATACACATACAGAAATAAATAAAATAAATAAATAAAGTTTAAAAAAAAAAGAAGAATAAGCTGGCATTGGGCATTTCTCTATAGTAGAGCTGATCACACTGGAAGTCCTCAAGAAATGTAGGTGTAGGCAAAGATGATGGACTTTGGTTTACATGACTAAAATGGGACAATACAAAGATGAACTTGGAAATCTAAAAATCAGGGCCGGTTGACAAAATACCTCAGGGTAGCCTGAGTTGAGTTTGGTCAGGAACACAACCTTTGTCAAAAAAAAGTACTGGGAAGGAAAAAGACGAAGAGAAGATGATAATCACCCATATTAGCAAATTAGGAAACTTAAAAATTAACACCACTTAAAAGGGTTGTAACTGTGATCTTGCAGTACATGTCACAGCAAGTGCATGAAGACAAGCATGGGTGTGGCTAGCCAGCCCCATGTGGGCATTTCAGATCAAGAACTGTTCTTGTCCAATCTACAAGGGAGTGATAAGTTCTTCATCCTTGTCGGGTATCACTTTGGGAAGAACACCTCTAAGTGACTCTGTGGCAAACATACACCCCTAACATCAGCTCTAGAACTTCTGGACTCATAAGTAATTAAGCTGCAGTTTCAGAATGATGTTGGCCAGGAGAAATTTTACTGTTGTCTGTGTGAAGTTCCTTGCCCTGAGAGGACCTTATGCTCCATATCCTCCACCTCAATATTAGGAAAGAGGAAGTCACACTCAATGAGAAACAGCCTCCTGTCAACTTGCAACATTTGATGAATTCATTGCCTGTCTCTATTCATTGCATGGTGCAGAGTCTCTAAAACTGATGAGAGTATTTCCTGTTGTTCAATTCTTGGTAGTGCTTCAACATTCACTCTTTTATCAAATATGAGTTAAAATTGAACCCCTATCAGCCGGGCGTGGTGGCACATGCCTTTAGTCCTAGCACTTGGGAGGCAGAGGCAGGCGGATCTTTGTGAGTTCAAGGCCAGCCTGGTCTACAGAGTGAGTTCCAGGACAGCTGGGTCTTCAGGGAGACCCAGTCTTGAAAAGACCAAAAAAAAAAAAAATTTGAACCCCTATCATAAGCTGGATAGTGTCCTAGGACCTAGGGATCAGGCAAATACAAGGGATAGCTTTGCAGCTGCGACTCTATTTGCTTTTGGGTGTGCACACAGTGTAATAAAGCATAGTTAGCCTTAGAGCCTTACCTGCATACAGCATATGGGAACACCCTATGGTGACAGAGGAGTTTCTCCCCTTAAAGATGATCAAAGTTGGATAGTTTTCATTTGCTGTATTCCCAGTAAACCTACCTCCAAAAGTAGGAGAGCCAATCCAGCCTACACTCGTTTTGAGCTCATGCACTGTAAGGCAAAACTGTGACTCAATCGTTTCCTAGTTTTGTTTCTATTCCTTTGATAAAATACCTTCATAAAAATCAACTGCATGCAGAGAGGTAAGTTTATTAGGTTTGTAGTTCTAGGGTGTATTCCATCACTACAGGAAGTCAGGCCAGAAGCTTGAAATAGCTAGTCACAACCAATCATGTGGCATCCATGTTAGAATTTTGAATAGCTGGATCTTGTTCAAGTCATGGGTGGGTGGCCAAAGCTGCTGTGAATTCATGTGCAGAAGCTACTGCATGTCCAGGTCTTCGACCTGTATGCCCACGATCATGTTCTTTCCAACCCTCTTCCGTGGTGTTCCCTGGCCCCTGGATGGAGGGAGTTTGATGTGGATGATCTGCCCCTGCTGAGCACTCAGGTATACTTGCTTTCTGACAGGTTAGGAGTCTGCATTAACCTCTGCCCACCGCAAGATGCTTCTTCATTGGCCAAAGTCCAGAGCCACACAAATGTATAGGTATAAACATATGTATTTAGAAAGCAGTTTGAAATTATGACCATTTGGAAAAACATTACTAGGTCCCCCATCTCCCCACTCCCCAAGCCTTTGATCTCATCACTGGCTTTTGGGTTTTGACCAGATTCACAGTATAGGACATGATGAACCAGGCCTCATATCCAATCAGAAAACAGTTGATTAACTTCACAAGCATCATGTTACTATTGTATCTGTGGACATATGTTGCCAAGCAAGTTTTGTAGCATGTTGGGTCCAGCTCTGGATAAGACTGTTGATGTCCTTTCTCCCCTAAGGAGGTGCACTTTGCAAATTATCCAGAGGGAGAGGGGGTTCTGATCAGTTTGAGGTCGATTTCTATGATTTCTCTATGTCCTACATTTGAAGTGAGTAGTGTTTTCAGCTATCTTGGGTGTTTTACAGTAGGGTCTTGCCATCTGGCTATGGCAGACAACCAAGACCACTGGTAATAGGCCTTGCTGTTTAGGCAGCTTCGGGGGGCATCCCATGCCTGGGACATCATTTCATTTAATAACTCTTATCTGTCCACTTGGGCACTTCTATTCAAACACTTAAAATACACAGTGTTTTTTATTTTTTTATTTTTTGGTCTTTTCAAGACAGGGTCTCCTTGTAGCCCCAGCTGTCCTGGAACTCACTCTGTAGACCAGGCTGGCCTTGAATTCACAAAGATCTGCCTGCTTCTGCCTCCCGAGTGCTAGGATTAAAGGCGTGCACCACCACGCCCGACTCAGTGTTTTTTAATTAGCTCAAAAACTAATGGGTTTCCATAAAACTTCTTTGTGTATTTTTAGTTTTAGGTCACTCACTCGCTAATAGAACTCCCCCCCACACACACCCTGCTGTTCCTCTTAACACTTTAACCTTGAGCATCCCCTCTCCTTTCATTCTCGTGTGCTCTGTCTGGCTTGTTCCCCAGGCCCCAGGGGCTGACCCCACAACCATGCACATATGGACGGCACCTACTGGAGTCAAAGTGTTATAAATAACAACAACAACAACAACAACAATACGGAAAGTTGGGAAGTCGATGGGCGGGGGTAGGAGAGGGAATTGTGTCAGTACATTGTGGATGCATATGTTCAAAGTACATTGCATAGCCAGACGTGGTGGTGCACGCCTTTAATCCCAGCACTTGGGAGGCAGAGGCAGGCGGATCTTTGTGAGTTCAAGGCCAGTCTGGTCTGCAGAGTGAGTTCCAGGACAGCTGGGGCTACAGGGATACCCTGTCTCAAAAAGACCAAAAGAAAAAAAACAAACAAACCAAAAAATGAGAAACAAAGTACGTTGCATAAATATATTTTCAGAGACTACATAAAAATATTAACCAATCAGTGGTTTTACCCAGCTATAAAGCCTAAACAGCAATAATGATTGGCCCAGCAAACTATCACTATTGGTACAATAATGGTGCTTTTATCTTGGGAGTAATCAACAGCTGTCTAATTGGAATTAAGGTCCGCTCCATGGGTGAGAACTCATGTGTGGTACTGTAAACATAGCCAAATACACATGACTGCAGAGGTCCCAGATCCTAGAGTACTTTTGCCACATCTGAGACCAATGTAATTTCTTATCTCAAATATGTATCCTCACTCAGGAGGCAGAGGCAGGCAGATCTTGTGAGTTCAAGGCCAGCTTGGTCTACAGAGCGAGTTCCAGGACAGCTGGGGCTACAGGGAGACCCTGTCTTGAAAAGACAAAAAAAAAAAGACATTGGCCAAATATGTATCCTCATATTTACAGACAAGTGTACCTTCCACCCTCTCATTAAAGAAGCTTCTTTTTGCAATAGATGGAGACTATTACAGAGCTCTAGAACTGGTCAAACACAAAGAATAAGTATTTGTGAGGCACAACGCTAAGTAACACATCTTCAATGCAACCTATGCATAAGATAAATGCATCTCTCAACTCTCGCCAGAGGTTTCCTTATGCAGCAGATGGTGATTAACACAGAGCCCACAATTGGCCAATGTGCAGAGTACAGAGGTTGCAGAGTGCTCGTCCCTGAGTAGGGGATGAACAGCCTATTTCAGACCTGTGCCTCTCACGGCTCAGAGATCACTGTGTAAGAGGAGGTGGAAAGCCTGTAACATCCAGAGGGAATAGATGACCACAGGAAACAGACTTCCAGACAGCTGGGCAGTCACAACAAAGGTGACAGCCGCACAAACCTTATACAAGCTCAGACCAGACAAAATCCCAGCATTTAGACACAGGGAAGTGGGAAAGAAATCCCAGCCCAACCTGAGAAACTTTCGGGAATCGAAGGCTGTTGGGAGAGAGACTGTCTTATAGGAATGGGACTCGTCGTGGGCCCAGTGAATGGACCCACACTCAGTGACATTGGGAGACATAAATCAGCTTATATTACACACACACACAGACACACAGACACACACACACACAGACACACAGACACACACACACACACACACACACACACACATGAGTACATTAAATTGAACAGAGGTGAAAGAGAAGGCGTGGATAAGGGAGGGATTTAAATACCATCGGGGCTGGAGAGATAGCCTAGCGGTTAAGAGCGCAGACTGCTCTTGCAGAGGACCTGGGTTCGATCCCCAGCACCCACATGGCAGCTGAGAACTGTCTGTAACTCCAATTCCAGGAGAACTCCAGTTCCAGGGGAATCCGACGCCCTCTTCTGACCTCCACGGCATTGCACGACACGGGTGCACAAACCTCCATGCAGACAATACATTCACACACATAAATAAATAAATAAATTAAATTAAATTAAATTAAAAAAAATACCATCGAACTATATGAAAAAAATCACCGGGCATGGTAGCACATGCCTTTAATCCCAGCACTCAAGAGGCAGAGGCAGACAGATATCTTTGAGTTCAAGGCCAGCCTGGTCTGTGAAGTGAGTTCCAGGACAGCTGGAACTACAGGGAGACCCTGTCTCAAAAAGATTTTTAAAAAATCACAGAAATTCAATTCAAAACAATAAAATAAAGAAAATGAAAAAGAGGAGCAGACAGAATAAATCTACAAATGCTGCTTGCTTTCTCTACTCTTTAAAAATATTTTTTAGGGGCTGGAGAGATGGCCTAGCAGTTAAGAGCGCCAACTGCTCTTACAGAGGACCTGGGTTCAATCCCCAGCACCCACATGGTGGCTGAGAACTGTCTGTAACTCCAATTCCAGGAGAACTCCAGTTCCAGGGGAATCTGACACCTTCTGACCTCTGCGGCATTGCACGACACGGGTGTACAAACCTACATGCAGACAGTACATTCATACACATAAATTAATTAAAAAATAAACATTATAAAAATATTTTTTTTATTATTTTTAAGTGTATGAATGTATTGCCTGCATGGAGGCAGGTGTACAATGTTGTGCAATTCCCATAGAGATTAGAAGAGGCACCGGATCTCCCAGAACTGGAGCTACAGGTGGTTGTTGGCTCCTGTGCTGGACAGCTTTAGTGTCACCGTGACACACCTGGGTGGAGGGAGCCTCAGCTGGGGAACTTCCTCCATTGGACTGGCCTGTGGCCATGTCTGTGGGTATTTTCTTGAGTATTGAGTGATGTGGGAGGGCCCAGCCCACTGTGGGTGGTGCCACCCTGGGTGGGTGGTTTCTGTACTGTGTAAGCAGGCTGAACATCGGCCAGGGAAGCAAGCCAGTAAGCAGCATTCCTCCATGGCCCGTGCTTCAGCTCCTGCCTCCAGGTTCCGGCCCTGGGTTCCTGCCTTGGGCTCCGTAAGTGATGAACTTATGACCCGGGAGCTAAATAAACCCTTTCCTCCCCAAGTTGGTATTGGTTAGAGTGTTTGATCACAGAAATTAAAAGCAAACTGGAGCAGCCACCATGTGGGTGCTGGGAACTGAACCTGGGTCCTCTGCAAGGGCAGCCATCTTAGTCCAGTGTTCTTAACTGCTGAGCCATCTCATCAGCTCTGTCTCCTCCACTCTTATCCAGGTCAAGGTCGAAGTCCAGGGACTGGTGCTGCCCATCTCTAGGCTGGGTCTTCCCACATCAATTAATGTATTCAAAACCCTCTCCCACGACTCAGCACTGGACAACCCGTCTAGACACTCCTCATTGAAACACTCTTCCTAGAGCTTGTCAAGTCAACAAAACCAACCATTGCCTCCCCTCTTACCATCTTATGCCTGTGCACAGTAGGGCACAGATAAGATTACAGTCAGGTGCATTGTGGGAAGGGACATGTACAGTACAAAGATGATTATGCGACTTAATCTGTCAATCAGAACGGAGCATCATGCTTACCACGAGCCTTAGTGCCCTCACCTCCTCCTCTTGAATCCCATTAAAAGAAAGTTTCAAGCAACACTGCGGGGCCTGGAGTAGCCTCAGTCTTGTGGCCCTTGGCTGGCTTGCAGTGTTTCTGACCTGTCCTATAGATGCATCTGCAATCTGTGGGAGCTGGTGCTTCAACTCCTCCAATCAGAGGCTAGAAACACCCATCCTAGTCGCCCACCCCCAGCAACACTAGAACCCAACGGACACACACACACACACACACACACACACACACACACACACGCATCAGCTGCCTCTCCAGTGGGAGCGCTCTGACCTCACTCTCTCAGCTAACTATGGAGTGGTTAATGGAGGGATGGTTGGTGCCTCTCGTTGGCACAGCAGATTCTCCTTCAACTTTGCTGTACCTTTGATGTCATGGGATGTTATTTTTGTGTCAGAAACAGCATTTAGCAAGAAAAAGAAATGCTAGGGTGTGATTTAAACCCATGTCCAAATAATTCAAGCCCAGACCATCCCAGGTCCCCACCAGCTTCTATCTGATCATTTTTCTTCCCTCCAGCAGAACCCAGAATCCCAGGACCTTAGGACACCCTAGTCTCTCTAGGACCCCAAATCACATTGCTGTTCAGAAAGCTAAAAGATGATGTCTGGGACAAGGTGATGGCAGTTATCAGAAGCTGCGTGCCTCCCGTGGGGACACTGTTTATATGAATAGACAATGTGGGCACAGGTCACAGAAATAAATGTTTCCTTTGTAAATAACCAGTGATTAAGGACTGTATCAACTCTAGATTTCCAAATAAGAAAAATTAAGGAGAAGAAAGAGTTATTTTATTATGACAAAGGGGGCAGTGCTCAGGGGAAAAAAGAACCTTTTATGTGTATCTGTTTGAATGTTGCAAATTACTTGAGGGAAAACAGTGAGAAAAATGAAAGTGGACATAGCTGGGTCTATTGTGTTCCCTGGAAATTTCAACTCCCTGTTATCAGGAGTGAAGAAGGAGACAGTGAAGGTCAGTCAGTAAGGACACAGCTCTTCCTGGTTGTAATTTACTTCATCAACAACAGAAGATCACATAGTCTTCGCAGTCACACCGAGACAGAGCAGACTCAAGGCCACACACATCTATAGAAACTGAAAATAGAAATCAAAGTTTCAGCTCTTAAAACTTGAGCAAATCAGAAATCAATACTGAGATGTAGAAAAAAATTTCCTAGATACTCAGAGATTTTGAAATCATATTCTTTCATATAACCTAAGGGTAAAGAAAGAATCCTGAAGCCAAATTTCAACATATTTTAAAATAAATGATATTTAAGACAAAATTGAGCCAGGTGTGGTGGCACATGTCTTTAATTCCAGCACTTGGAAGGCCGAGGGAGGCGGATCTCTGTGAGTTAAATAAAGGTCAGCCTGGTCTACATAGTGAGCTCCAGGCCAGTTGGGACTAAAGGGAGACCCTGTATCACACACACAAAAAACACAAAATTTGTTTCAATTTTGTATTTTTATAGCATAATCAATGCACTTGTGAAATTAACATCATGCAACACAGATGATAGGAAAATAAACCATTAAGCTTTTATATTTAAGAAACTAGGTATCAAAATGAATTTGGGCCTGGTGGTACACACATAAATCCCAGTGCTCAGGGGCAAAGGCAGGTGGATCTCTGTGTGTTTGAGGCCAACTTGGTCTACATAGGAGTGCCAGCCCAGCTGGGGCTACAGAGAGACCTAGTAAAGAGAAGGAAACAAATGTAGCAATAACTAATGAAATCCTAAACAAAATAGAATAGCATACTCAGAATCAAACTAGTTTCATAAAAGATCAATAATATTAAAAAGCTTCTGACTAATCTGAGGAAAAATGAGAAAGAGAAGAGATATTAAAAGAATAAAAAATTCTGCCTAACTATGCAACATTTTATATTACATATCTAAATGGGCTACTCCTGAAGACAAAGCTAGTTTAAAATGTATACAAAATAAGAGACACTCAGGGCTGGAGAGATAGCTCAGCAGTTAAGAGCACTGACTGCTCTTGCAGAGGACCCAGGTTTGATTCCCAGCACCCACATGATGGCTAAGAACCATTTTTAATTCCAGTTCTGGGGAATCAAACGCCCTCTTCTGACCTCCTTGGCATTGCAAGACACGGGTGCACCAAACTACATGCAGATAGTACACTCATACACATAAAAAGTAATAAATAAAAAATAAAAAATTTATGCACATCTGCATAGATGTGCATAAATTAAGTCACAGATATATTAAGTCAATCATTCTTGGGGGATTAAGGTGTATATTCATGACAGCATGCTTGCCAAGCACAGACAGCTGCTGGGAAGGACCCTCAGAACTGTCAGAAAGTTATCATAGCCTTCCCAAAAGAAAATACCAGCCCTAGACGATCCCTGGACAGGTTATACCAAATACTTTAGAAAGAAATTTTACCCATTGTTTAGAGTCTCTACTAGAAAGTAGGATTATTGAGACTCACAGTTTGAGGCTTCAGCCCTACACAGGGGCAAGCCGTGGGAAAAGGCAAAAGGCAGGACAGACTGTGTGTGCGGTCAGGAAGCAGAGCAGTGAAGGCTCCTGCCCACGGAATGAGACGCCCCGTTAAGGTGGTCTCACCCCAGCTAAGATAATGTGGAGAATTCCTCACCGGTGTTCCCTGAGGCAGTCTTAAACCAGATTATACACCAGAGACGTGCTCAACGCCTTGCATCCTGGCGAAGTCTAGATTCTGCCCACCTGACAGTACAAACCACCACAGGTGACTTCCAAAAACTCCTGCAAAAATCAAGGGGGCCTTTTTATGGATTCATGAGCAAATACATAACATGTGCTGAGACAGAAGCTCTGAGCTTGAAAAACTTACAATAAATTTCCAAATTCAATATTTGAGGAAGAAAATCAAAACACAACAGCAGAGAGCACCCCACAGCTAGAAAGTACTCAACATGTTTACATGTTAACACATTAACATGTTTACCAGCAGACCAGAGAAGAGGGCGCAGTGGCACATGAGTTGGGACAATAAAGACGAGCATGTCCTGCAAATTTATGTCGGGGAGCAGACAGCAGTGACGTAAAGATCAGAGTACAGGATAAATGTCAAATGGTAGCCAGCCCTTCGTACTATAGTTTCACAAAACTAGTGCTTAAGAAAATCTTTAAAATGGGTCAGGTTGGGGCCATATGACCCTCAAGGGAGAGAAGAGGAATTATATCTACCTCTGATTCTCCGGAGTTAGCTCAGCATGTAAATCAAGCTCATAGTTTTCAGACATGAGTGGAGATTGGATCTCAGTGCTGACGGAAAACTCCAGAACAGCAGGCTGCACCTGTAACTCCAGCAGTGGGCACCAGGCAGGGCGCAGGCTCATGTGCCAGGCAGATGAGCTGAAGTGAATCTACGAGTTTAGTGAGATGCATACACTCTCCCAAGATTAAGATGGAGAGAGATGAGGACAGCACATACCCACCTATGGTCTCCATACCCACGTACACAGAGAGCATACAAACACGGGTACACGCACAGGAGCGTACAACACACACACACACCACACACACACACACACACAGAGGAATTGCATGTAACCTTGTCAAAAATGCTGGTAAGCAACAAAAAAAGTGGAGTGATGTAGTCAAACTGATAGAAAAACTTAACCAAGCTAAAATTCTGTAATTTGTAAATTTTGTCTTGAAGCTTAAAAGGTAAATGTCCTCAGACACATAAATGTTGATGGAATTTGGGGCCAGTCTACTATCTTATAAGAAATGTTAAAAACAGAGAAAGGGGTCTGGAGAGACTGCTCAGCAGTTAAGAGCACTGGCTGCTCTTGCAGAAGCCCTGGGTTCGATTTCCAGCACCCAATGGCAGCTAGCCATTGTCCTAGATTCCAATTCCAAGGGATATGATGCCCTCTTCTGGCCTCCATGGGCATTGCATGACACAGGTACATTTAAAAAAATTTTTTTTTTAATTTTTTTTTTTATTAATTTTATTTATTTCTGTATGTGTATGAATGTACTGTCTGCATGCAGGTCTGTGCACCCATGTCGTGCAATGCCGCGGAGGTCAGAAGCGGGTCTCGGATTCCCCTGGAACTGGAGTTCTCCTGGAATTGGAGTTTCAGACGGTTCTCAGCCGCCATGTGGGTGCTGGGGATCGAACCCGGGTCCTCTGTAAGAGCGGTCGGCGCTCTTAACCGCTAGGCCATCTCTCCAGCCCCCGACACAGGTACATTTTTAAACATGCAGGCAAAACATCCACCTGTGCCCCTTTTCTAAACCCAGGGAATAATCTGCGGAAGAGGGGGCGTGGTAGAATGTAAGGGCTGCGAATGGGGTGAAGGGTGAAACTACAGCAATGTAGTCTGGACCCTCATTTGATTAACCTGATTGAACATACAACCCCTCACCCCCCGCTGGAAGGTGGGGCTGTGGGTGTTTGGGCACAACAGCCTGCAAATTGGTTTTACATGAAGGATGCTTGTACTCATGGATTATCACTTATAGCTAAAAAATGGAAAAAAGAAAAGAACTGAGAGAGATATGCAGGACAGTCATGGCAGAATGCATGATCTCGGTTGGGGTGGGGGTGGGGGGGAAGGGAAGGGGAGATATGCCTGAACTGAATTGGAAAGTGATGTATGAAATGCACAAAGCATCAATAAAAAAAAATGTTATTGGGCTGGAGAGATAGCCTAGCGGTTAAGAGCACCGACGCTCTTGCAGAGGACCCGGGTTCGATCCCCAGCACCCACATGGCGGCTAAGAACCGTCTGTAACTCCAATTCCAGGAGAACTCCAGTTCCAGGGGAATCTGAGACCCTCTTCTGACCTCCGCGGCATTGCACGACACGGGTGCACAGACCTGCATACAAACAATACATTCATACACATACAAAAAAATAAATAATAAAAAAATGTTATTAAATTAAAAAAAGAAATAAAATTTAAAATAAAGATGACATAGTAAAACAAAAATTCACAATGACATAAAAAGTTGATCAAAGAGTAAATGAGTGAATATAGTTGTAAGCTATTCATTTCACCAAAAACAGTTTCTTTCAAAAACAGTGCCAAGAATATGTTGTTCATCCATGTCTGTGTAGTCAGTAATGTAAGTAAATGCACATATGTGAACATGCATGTACATGTGTGTGCTCACAGTAAGGAGAAGAATGATGCAAAAGAACTGACGGAGGAAATTTTGGATTTTTTTTTTCTTTTTGAGACAGGGTCTCCCTGTAGCTCCAGCTCACTCTGTAGACCAGTTGGCCTTGAACTCATAGAGATCTGCCTGCCTCTGCCTCCTGAGTGCTGGGATTAAAGGCGTGAGCCACCATACCTGGCCTAATTTAAAGTCTACCAAAAGCTTAAAAACAACATTTAGAAAGCATTGTTGACATGCTAGAGTGGACACACCTGGGTTTATATAAAGTCATAATTTAGACAAGCTAGAAAATATTGAAGAAAATGGAAACACGTGGGCTGATAATAGCAGCTGGACTAATAGCCATTACCTGTTACCTCAAATGCAGTATTTGTAAGTCATGATCTGAAGGGGAGTTGAAACAGAGCTAAAATTAAGTTTGTCGTCCATTAAAATTACAGTCTAACAATGATGACACACATGTGTAAAATTATAGTCTAACAATGATGACACATATATGTGTAAAATCACAGTCTCACAATGATGACACATATGTGTGTAAAATTACAGTCTAACAATGATGACACACATATGTGTAAAATCACAGTCTCATAATGATGACATATATATGTGTAAAATCACAGTCTCAATGATGACACATATATATTTAAAATAAAAGGAGCAGGCTGGAGAGGTGGCTCAGTGGTTAAGAGCACTGGCTGCTGGCAAGAGGATCTGGGTTCACTTCCTACACCCATATGGCGGCTAACAACTGTCCATAACTCCAGTCGCAGAGGATCTATCCCTCTCTTCTGACCTCTCTGGGCACTGCACAACATGGGTGCACTTACCTGCAGGTAATACACTTATACACATTAAATAAAATTAAAAGGATCAAAGCTCTGCCTATGACAGAGTTCCCTCCCTGGTGTGCAGTGTCATCTCTTCTCCAATTCTCTTTCATTTACCAGTAACGACATGAAGCATAAAGTCTCCTAAAAATACACTTTATCAGCCAGGCGTGGTGGCACACGCCTTTAATCCTAGCACTTGGGAGGCAGAGGCAGGTGGATCTTTGTGAGTTCAAGGCCAGCCTGGTCTACAGAGTGAGTTCCAGGATAGCTGGGGCTACAGGGAAACCCTGTCTTGAAAAGACAAAAACAAAAACAACAACAAAAAAAACCCCGCACTTTATCACAGTGGAGCATTGACTGGTACCAATTTCCCCACTTCTTGCTCCAGGAAATGCTCCCCAGGCACAGGGACCTGTGCTGTGCTTGGGGTCAGTCCTGCCCAACCGAGGATGACCTCCACGCCGTCCCCACAGCAGGGACCAATACAATAGACTCACTCCTGCTCGTGTTCATCCTCACACCCAGACCCTGGCTCATTTCCCTGGTTGCTAGGCTGGTGCACTAGCAGAGCGAGGGGGCATACGCAGCATCACAATGGGCACTATGTCATGGTGTGAGGCCATTGGTCACCTGGGAGATAAATGTCTCAGCAGGTCTGGTGCAAGCTCAGACACTCACAGATGTTGGTGAAGGGATGTCTTTGGAGAGTCTTCTGAAAGCACCACGGACCTCTGGGAATTCTGCACAACCCCCTCCTCCATCTCCTCCTTCTCCTTTTGTTGAGTTAACCTCTTATCATTTTCTCCCAGCTCACACTTCCGCCTGTAGACCTGCCATACAGACCAGTCATTCCCTAACTGTTCTGCGCCCTGTTTCCCTCCTTTGAGGCACAAATCCTTCTACCCCACCTTAATGGTCCACATGCCCTCCTCTTCTTCTGTGGAGAAACTTCCCATTAAACTTCCCATTAAGTGTCCCGCGCTCCCCCTCCTCCCCTTCCCTAGTCGTGTGGTGAAACCTTTGTACTGACTGCCAGGCTGTGTAAGTCACAGTTTGATCCTGGAAGTGGGTTTACCTGGTAAGGGTGCGCACCAGATTTTCAGGACTGTGGGTCCCTGGCCAGGCAAACACAGGGAAGGAAGGCGGATGAAGGCAGCACTGAGTCAGGAGTCTCTGGGCATCGACCTCTCCACCGGCCCTTCTCTTTTTCAGCCCATCAGTGAGAAACACCCCGGACAGTCAGAGAGAAGCCAGTGTCCTAGCAGGACTTCACAGTCACCAGGAAGCCTTTGTGTTCCCAAGACAACGGGGAAGGAATTTCATATGGTTAGTGAGTCTCCTTCAGTTGTTCTTCAGGATCAAGAAGGAAATGTCAGGATGCAGAGTGTAAGTGGAGGAAAGGGGTGGAATGAGAATCCTCGGTAAGTAGGTGTCTTCACCTGGACGGCTCTGGGAACACAGCAGCAGCAGCAGCAGCAGCAGCACAGGTGGTAAGAAGCACAGGTGTGGCAGAGTCACCTGGTGGGATTCTGGAGTCTTACTACCCATCGTGACTATGGATACAATATTAAACATGTTCATGACTCCGTTTCCTTGTAATTAAATGGAAGTATTATGAAATTAACTCATGATATCAAAGCAATTAAATAAGATTGTGTTTACCATGTGCCAGTGATTTCAAAAGGCAGACACTAAGAGCTTCAGAATATTTCATTTTCAAAGGCAAGGCAAGGGAGGCAATGAAGGAGATTATAATCTGATGATGGATTCAATAGATGATAGATGAATTATAGATGATAGATCAATAGACATGCCTAAGATGTTATTAGAAAACATTATTTTGCATGATTCATGAGTTAAATATATGCAAAGTTAAAGAATATTTTGCTATTGCAATGTATCCTAAAATACACAAAGCAAAATATTATGACAATGTGAGTATTTTTGAGACAATTTTGAGTGTTTTAACTGTAACCTAAGGCAAGAACTAAGAATGTTGGGCCTGCAAGATGGCTCAATGGATTTAAGTGCTTGCTATTAAGCCCAACAACCTGAGTTCAATCCCTAGGAGCCAACATGGTGTAAAGAGAGAATGGACTCTTGCAAGATATCCTCTGAACTTTGCACATGCTCTCTCTCTCTCTCTCTCTCTCTCTCTCTCTCACACACACACACACACACACACACACACACAAGCACACATGAATATATAAAATGAATTTTTAAAGCTGTTTTTAAAAGGAACAAAAGAGTGTACAGCCACAAACACAGCTCAGACCCTTGTGGGCACTTCAGATGGAAGTGTACACAGTGCAGCTTGGCCACACACACTCCGTCTCTGTTCATTATGAATGTGGAGTGATTCATTATGACCTGACACTGGTGGCAAGGAGGGAAATTATGTCCACCCCAAACACTGAAGCAGGAATTACAGGCTGATAGGCAGTGATTAACCTGGATCCTAAGGAGATGTAGTTAGGATCTCAAGGGACTTGGCTGGCTTCTGTGTGGAGCACCCTGCTTTGGACAACCCTGGCCTCTTCAGAAGTGTACCCCAGCCCAGGCAAACAGCAAGTCACACTCTATGAGAAGCTCACTTGTCACCCTGTAACATTTCCTAATACACATCTTTACGTCACTGCCGCGTGAACATTCTGTGAGATCGGTGCGTGAACATTCTGTGAGATCGGTGCATGAACATTCTGTGAGATCAGCGCGTGAACATTCTGTGAGATCGGCACGTTTCCTATCATTCAGTGCTCTGTCACTATCATTTCCTAATGCCCATCTTTACATCACTGCCACGTGAACATTCTGTGAGATTTATGGATCGGTGCATTTCCTATCATTCGGTGCTCTGTCAGGCTTCTTTTTTTTAAGTTTTTTATTTTTATTTAAAAAAATTTTTTTTATTAATTTTATTTATTTCTGTATGTGTATGAATGTACTGTCTGCATGCAGGTCTGTGCACCCGTGTCGTGCAATGCCGCAGAGGTCATAAGAGGGTGTCGGATTCCCCTGGAACTGGAGTTCTCCTGGAATTGGAGTTNTCTGCATGCAGGTCTGTGCACCCGTGTCGTGCAATGCCACGGAGGTCAGAAGAGGGTGTCGGATTCCCCTGGAACTGGAGTTAAAGATGGTTCTTAGCTCCCATGTGGGTGCTGGGAATTGAACCCAGATCCTCTGAAAGAGCAGTCAGTGCTCTTAACCTCTGAGCCATCTTTCCAGCCCTGGCCTCTTCTTTCATTTATGAAATTAATATTGATTGTCCAACAATCACCAGCTACTCTTCCTGATCTTGGCCTCTAATAATCAGATGTGGCCTCTCTCCTCCAACAACTGCCTCTTCCTGGAAATCCCCCACTGAACTGCCTTCCCGTGTCAGCATTTTATTGCAGTAATGGAAAGGAGAGCCTCTGACTTACCGGAGGTCCTGTCCTTCTACTTTACTTCTGATGTCATTTCATCCTGCTGTCTTTGTATTGCCAGCAAGGCATTTAAACAGGAAAATCACCTACTGGGGGCCTGCTTTCAGCCCAGGTCCAAATAATTCAAGCACAGAACTTGCTGCCCTCACACACTTCCTCTTCTACGCTCTCCTCTCCTCTCTGTGAACTCGCAAGGCCATGACACCACTGTCCACAAAGCCGAATTACGGATGGTGCCAGATACGGAATGAAAGATGTAGTTATCAGAGCAGGTATTTGATTAAACACACAACAAAACACCCCCTGATTGAGCATCTAAGGATGCTCAGAGGAAAATGAAGACACAGGAATGAAGACATGGGAAAGCCCAGGAAATTGCCACCAGTCCAGCTCTTTGCCTGTAAACTTACTTACAGATTTTTGCTTTTAATTTTATTTATTTATTTATTTATTATTTATCTTTTTGAGACATGGTCTCCCTGTAGCCCCAGCTGGCCTGGAACTCACTAGGCTGGCCTTGAACTTACAGAGATCTGCTTGCCTCTGCCTCCCGAGTGCTGGGATTAAAGGCATGCGTCACCACGCCCGGCCGCTTTTTATTATTTTTATTTTATGTATATGAGTGTATTGCCTGGAGTTACAGATAGTTGTTAGCTGCCATGTGAGTGCTGGGATTTGAACCCAAGTCCTCTGCAAGAGCAGCCAGTGCTCTTAACTGCTAAGCCCTATCTCTCCAGCCTATAACCTTTAAATAATAAAAATTCTGATATTCTTTTAGAGGTGTCATTTTTTAGGGGTATCAATTATACAATACGTTTTGCCGTCTGATGAGACTGTGGGTTCTGAAATACTTTGGGGTGGGGAAGGCAAGATTATTATTATTATTATTATTTTTTTTTTTTTTTTATGTGTATGAATGTATTGTCTGCATGCAGGTCTGTGCACCCGTGTCGTGCAATGCCGCGGAGGTCAGAAGAGGGTCTCGGATTCCCCTGGAACTGGAGTTCTCCTGGAATTGGAGTTACAGACGGTTGTCAGCCGCCATGTGGGTGCTGGGGATCGAACCCGGGTCCTCTGCAAGAGCGTCGGTGCTCTTAACCGCTAGGCTATCTCTCCAGCCCCGGCAAGATTATTATTAAAGGTCATGGGAAGTCGGGACTCAGCCGGTTCTGAACCAATAACCTGTGTGCCCAGAGTACGTCAGTGTGGCCCTTGTACCATACTCTCCTCTTCTCCCTGCAATTTGCTGTAATGTCCATGACTGTCACACAGGCTTACATGAGCAATGACCGAATGTAAAGCTGCTTCACAAGTGTCACCTTCAGTTGGTTGGAGCCTCTGTGGTAAACACATCCGTGTCCTCTGACAACTGGCGTTTTATTCAGCAGGTGTTAACTGAGTGCTTACTGCCTGCGGGGCTGGGCTCAGGCACTGCTTAGACACGTGTAGGACTCAAGATGAACTTCTTTCCTTAGGGAGCTCCTCTTCCTCAGGGAGGAACTCCTTTTAAAACATGCCGGCTGTGTGATTAGTCATCCTCTAGGCTAATGTCTGAGGAGCTGTGATTTCATTAAGCTGGGTTGGAATATTCCTCCAACAGGGAAATCCCAAGGAAAATTTAAAATAAAAAATAAATGACCTCATTTGTGCTATTTCTTGGTATTGTTTTTTCATCTGTGTCGAGCAGCCACAGTCTTGTCAGGAATGACCTGAGCCATGCACCCAAGCCAGCACTGTCTCAGTTGAGCCAGGTCCTGCTGGAATGTGACCCTAGTTACTGGAACAGAGTGAGGAGAAGAATAAAACCTCAGACAAGTGTCATCTCAAGGGATGACATGGGGATGGTGCTGTGGGGTTCCCAGGGGCACAGTGGCGGAAGCGCCTGGCCGACCCGAGTCTACACTGTCAGCATTTCCTTCTCTTCTCCCTCTGGCAATGCCAGTGCGGATGCCACTTTCTCTTCATCCTGGGCCTCCATGTTAGACGAAGAAGCTTTCCAGGGATGTAGACTAAACGTCCTAAGTCCATTACTCTTAGAACACTGGCTGGGTTTTAAACGGTTTGTCTCTAACAAAGAGGAGTGAAAGTCCTTAAACCCCACCATGAAGGCTTTAGCCTTCCACGCCTGTCTGTGACCAGGTGATGTCCTGGCTTGAGTCTCTAATATACTTCATTACGTACACTGGATTCCCGTGACAGCCACACGGATTCCCATATTAGCCGTCTTTACAAATGTTGGAGCTGCTCCCTCTACCCAGATCCAGCAGTGATTTTCCACGGGGCGCTGTGCACTGGATGTGCCTGAGATCAGAGGGAAAGAATCAGAACCTCCATGTAGGAGAGAAACCTTGACCTTCGATTAAGACAAATTTTCCTTTTTTTTTTTTTTAAGACATAGAATGACACATTGTATTATATTAAAATTAGGAATTTTGGCCGGGCGTGGTGGCGCACGCCTTTAATCCTAGCACTTGGGAGGCAGAGGCAGGCGGATCTTTGTGAGTTCAAGGCCAGCCTGGTCTACAGAGTGAGTTCCAGGACAGCTGGGGCTACAGGAGACCCTGTATCAAAAAGACCAAAAAAAAAAAAATTAGGAATTTTGTGAGGGCTGGGGAGATGGCTCAGTGGTTAAGAGCACTGGCTGGTCTTACAGAGGACCTGGGCTCAGTTCCCAGAACCTACAAGGCGGTCCATGTGCATGATTGTAACGCCAGTCCCAGGGGATCCGACCCCTCGTCTCACCTCCAGGGGCATCACACATGTGGTGCACCTGCACATTGCGGGCAAACACTCATACACATAAAATTAAAATTAAAAAATTCTCAAGTGGATTGAAAACAGGTTCCTCAGTTGGCTCGTAACCTTCCCGTTATGAGGCTGGCCTGTGGCTGCCCCCACTTTACTACACACACTGTGCTGAATGACTGACTTCTGAACCCAGGCCATCCGGGCCATTTAGGACTGTATACTTTTTTAGATACTCCCTCTAAGCACGCCCATCACAGCTCCAATGCTCTGAGAACCAGACTTACCAAACCCTCCCCTCCCACTCCCAACCCCCTCACATTTCTGCTCTAGCCAAAGGCCAGTTGGGTCTGGCTGTTACCACTCCCAGCTAGGGACCCATAAATTACAAGGGAGGAGGGAGCCTGCAGCCAGGAAACAGGAGGATGACCCTTAGTGCTTGGCTCCCTTTCTCCTTACTCAGCCCATGGGATGATGCCGCCCATGGTGAAGGGGGCTCTTCCCACAACAATTAATCTGTACAAGCTCTCATGGGTGTGCGCAGAGGTTTACATCATGGGGATTCTCGAGCCTGTCAACTCCACAATACAAAGATAATTTCCAAGCATCACACAAGCAATGAAAGGTGGTTTTCATGGGCTCATGAGTGAGTATAAGTGGCCAAGACAGAATTCCTGAAGAAATTACATTTCTGAATTTGATACTAGGTGTGAGAAAACAATTCAGGAATGAGCTAGAAAATGCACAGCTCAGCAACAAGAAAACACAGGATGTGGAAACCGAAGGGAGAGTAGAAAGACAGAGCGTAACAGCACTAGCAGCACTAATGACCAAGAATCTCCAAGTCAAGGTCAGGCCACAAACCACTGTCATGAAGATCAGAGAGCACAGAACAGGCTAAGCACCAGAAAAATACGAAGGCAGGTCATATCCAAACCATGAAATTGGGGCTGCAGAGGTGGTTCAGCAGCTAAGAGCACTCGCATCTCTTGTGGCGCACCTCCCCTCCATACACACACACACACACACACACACACACACACACGCACACACGCACACACACACACACGCACGCACACACATTTTTTAAATCTTTCAATATTGCAAAATTAATTTATAAACACTAGGAAGTCAACAGGTTAGGGTCATAGGCCTTGCAAAGGAGAGAGCAGCTGAATCATGTCTAACTCTGAGGCCGGGGACAGAGCCCAGTGGGTAAAGAGATAGCTACACAAGCTTGTGGAGCAGAGCTCAGATCTCACACCCACAGAAAAAGCCAGTTGTTGTGTGCACACAACCCTGGCACTGTGGCAAAGCTGGTGGATCCCAAAGGTGGGCTAGCAGAGATGGTGAACTCTAAGTTCATTGAGATAGCCTGTCTAAAAACGAGGGAAGAGAAGAAAAGATGCCTGATGTGGTCCTCTGGCCTTGCCTCACACAGGTGAGGGCACCCACCCACCCATATACACATACAAACACAAACACACACACACGCACACACCGTGCATATACAAAGGAATTATATCTAAGTTCAACAAAAGACACACCACCAGCTGACTAAAACCTTTGAAGCTACGGGCCAAACAAGCCTCTGTCTCAAGTTTTTGACAAAGGATCAGAAAAGCAGATCAGTACAATAGCCCATCACTACATCACCTCTAAAAGACTGTGTGCGTGAGTGTGCAGGGGAGGGAGGGAGACAGAAACAATTTGTGTGAGTGTGTGTGTATATAAAAGGGTGTGTATGGAGAGAGAGAATGAGTGTGAGAGGGAGAGAGAGAAGGGAGTGCGTAAGAGTATATGTGTGAGTGCATGAGAGAGAATGTGAGAAGGGAAAAGAGTGAGTATATGAGTGTGTGTGTGTGTGTGTGTGTGTGTGTGTGTTGTGTGAGAGGGGGTGGAATTAAGAAGCCTTAATTTGGTTGGGAGCTGGAGAGCTGCTCAGAAGGTAAAGGCGCTTATTATAGTTTTTAAGTCTGGTGACCTGAGTTCAATCCCAAGATCCATGTAAAAGTGGAAGGAAAGAACGGACTTCACAAATTTGTCCTCTGACCTCTACACACATGTTGTGGCATGTACATGCAAACATAATTGTTTTAGAGAACGCTTAATTGGAGATCTACCCCTTACAAGTTTTTAAACAATATATTATTTTTATTTTATGTGTATGAACATATTGCCTGCATGTATGTAAGTGCACCCATGTCCTACAATGCCCACAGAGGTCTGAAGAGGGCATTGGATCCCATGGAACTGGAGTTACAGATGACTATTAGCCACGATGTGGGTGTTGGGAACTGAACCCAAGTCCTCTGCAAAAGCAACCAGTGCTGCATAAGCCCTGAGCCATCCCTGCAGTTACAAGTTTTTAACTACATGACACCTCACTGCTAACCACAGGTAGAACTGTTCAGCAGATGCCTGGCACTTGCTCGCATTTAATTCTAACTTTAGAGGTTTCGACCTCATCCTTCCCTCCTCTCGTCCCTAGAAGCCATCAGTCTGATGTCTACTTCTGTATTTTTAGATGTTTTATTTATGTCATAAAGGACTTATACAACCACAGAGAAATTTATACTCTGTATTTATAGTTACACCACCTTTCACAGTAGGCAGGAAATGGATAAAGAAAATGTGCTGTATACAATGGAATTTTGTGCAGTCATAAAGAAAAATGAAATCAAGACAGCCACAGGAAGAGAGATGTGACTGGAAATCACTACAGTGAGCAAAATAAGGCAGACAAGAGGAATGCCAAATGCAAACCCAAATTTAAATATTCACATATGTGTGCATTTATTTATGTGTGTGTAGGTCACTAAACCAGAAAGAGGTTCAAGAGGTAGAGGAGATCTTAAGGGAGATGAGAAATAAGGTAATCGGATGAATGGGGTGGATAAGTAACGATGAAAGCCACTGCTTGGTATTTTAAGGAATTAATAAAAACCAAGTCTGCAGTACCTGTCCTTCTGTGACTGGATTGTTTCATTTAACACAATGTCCTCCAGGGTCATGCCTTGTGATGCAAGCAGTCGGATGTCCTCTTCTTTTTTTTTTTTTGGTCTTTTCGAGATAGGGTCTTCCTGTAGCCCCAGCTGTCCTGGAACTCACTCTGTAGACCAGGCTGGCCTTGAACTCACAAAGATCCGCTTGCATGTGCCACCAGAGTGCTAGGATTAAAGGAGTACCCCACCACACCTGGCTGTCCTTCTCTTCTTTTAAAGCTGAACCACTATTTTCTTGTATTATTCATGGCAACAAGTAACAGTCCATGGCTATATGTACAACACATCTTCTTTATTCATCATCTGTCAATGGGCCTTTGAGTTGTTTCTATATCTTGACTAATTTAAATAATGATGCCAGAATAATGAGAGTGCAGATGGCTCTTCAAGATGCTGATCTCAGGGTTGGAGACATGGCTCAGCAGTTAAGAGCACTGGCTGCTCTTACAGAGGACACAGGTTCAGTGCCCAACGCACACATGGTGGCTAACAACCGTCCTTAACTCCAGCTCCAGGAGACCCGATGCCCTCATCTGATCTCTGGGCAATGCACGACACAGGAACACTTCCATGTAGGAAAAACACTTATGCAAATAAAGAAACTAATTAAAAGTTTAAAAAATTAAAGCTCCTGATTGTTAGGTTACAAAAAGGACGTGCACCCCCACCCCCCAGATAAAAAGGCACATGAGGCTTAAGTCACTCCAGGAACATGTTCTACTTCCATATGGGACTGCCAGCATGGGCCGCCTGCACATAGCAGCATGGCAAGGGGCAAAGGCAGGGGCAAGATGGCGCCTGGGACCCACCCACTTATAACCATGAGGCAGGGCCTCGGGTACAGAGGAAGCGGTCAGAAGATTGACGGCCTCTGAAGGAAGTGGGCATCTGTGTGCCTTGGGATCCTGGGAAGCCCAGACCTAACGCTGACCTCAGTTCTTTTGGATGCATATACCCAGAAATGGGATAGCTGGCTCGTCGCATCATTCTGTCTTCCTTTTTGAAGAAACTTCATACAGTTTTCCCAGGTGGCCATGTCGTTCCACATTTCCACCAACAACGTGCAAGGTTCCAATTTCTTTATAAAGTTGACATTTTTCTCATCTTTTTAAATTTATTATTTTTATTTTATGTATATGAGTGTATTGCCTGCATGTAGGTATGTGCACCTGTATCATCAATGCTCATGGTGGTCAGAATCTGTTGTTGGATTCCCCTGGAACTGGAGTTACAGACAGTTGTTAGCCTCTATGTGGGTGCTGAGAATTAAACCTGGTCCTCTGCAAAGGCCAGTGCTCTTAACCTCTGAGCCTTCTCTCCAGCCCTGCCAAGACTTCCTTATCAGCTTTTTTTTTTTTGAGACAGGATCTCCCTACAGCCCCAGCTGGCCTTGAACTCACAGAGATCCTCCTGCCTCTGCCTCCTGAGTGCTAGGATTAAAAGTGTGTGCCACCATGCCCTGCTTAAAGATAGTTCTTAGCTGCCATGTGGGTGCTGGGAATCGAACCCAAGTCCTCTGCAAAAGCAGTCGGTGCTCTTAACTGCTGAGCCATCTCTCCAGCCCTCCCTTATCAGTTAATATCTGTAAAATTCATAGTATTGTTCCTTTTTTATTGATGTTTTCTCTTACTGTTCTAATCAGTTTTGCCAGCAGTTTGGTTTTTTAAAACATTGTGTGTTTAAATTTTTTAATTTTTACTATGTGTGTCTGAGTGTTTATCACATGTGTGTGAGTACCTGTGTAAGCCAGAAGAGGGCATCAGACTCCCTGGAGATGAAGTTACAGGTGGTCTCGAGCCACCCAGAACAGGTGCTGGGGAACCACACTCAGATTCTCTGGAGCAGCGAATGCTTTCGACCAGTGAGCCACCTCTCTGGTCCAGTACTTTGGTTTTATTACTCTTCAGAGACTCAACATTCAACTTTGTAGATTTTCTCAATGTTTTGATTTCCCATTTTTATTTCTAGTATTTTATTTATTCTACTTTGAATTTAATTTGATTTTCTTTTTTCTCTCATTTTAGGAATATTGATTTTACATTTAAAAAAATTTTCTAATACAAATATATAGACAAATAAAGTTCCCCTTAAGTAGTACTTTTACTGCAAACCACAATTCTTTTTTTTGTTATTTTTGAGACAGGGTCTCCCTGTAGCCCCAGTTGGTCTGGAATTCGCTCTGTAGACCAGGCTGGCCTTGAACTCCTGGAGATCCTCCTGATTCTGCCTCCCGAGAGCTAGGATTAAAGGCGTGCGCCACCACACCTGGCCCACAATTCTTAATACATTGTATTTTCACTATCACTCAATTAAAAATATTTTCTTGGTTTTCCTTGTAATTTAAGCATATTTTTAATTTCCATAAATTTTGCTATACCTTCACGCTATTTACTTCTACTCTCGTCCCTCTTGGTCACACAAGGTCATAATCCTAATCCTAATCCCAATCCTAACCCTAATCCTATTGCTGTTGCTCTTTTCCTTTCCTGAGTCAGGGTCTCCCTGTGTAGCCCTGGCTGGCCTGGAACTCACAAAGATCAACTGCCTCTGCCTTGAGAGTGCTGGGATTAAAGGTGCAAGCCACAGTTCTTTTGTTTGTTTGAGACAGGGTCTCCCTATAGCCCAAACTGGCCTGGAACTCACTCTATAGACCAGGCTGGCCTTGAACTCACAGAGATTCACCTGCCTCTGCCTCCCAAGTGCTAGGATTAAAGGCATGTGCCACCACACCGGGCTTAAAGATGGTTCTTAGCCACCATGTGGATGCTGGGAATCGAACCCTGGTCCTCTGCAAGAGCAGTCAGTGCTCTTAACCACTGAGCCTTCTCTCCAACCCCACACAATTTTTTATTAACTTTTGGAGTTTGTTGATATTCCAGCATGTGTTCTAGAATATTCTAGGTGCCTTCATGTCCTCCCCTGTAACCATCACCCACACTGAGGACACTGTGCTCTGTTCCAGGACCCAGCTATAACTGGGCTGGACAACTCCATGCTACCTGTCATCTCATCTGACTCTGTTCTCAGGCTTTTCTTTTTTTTTCTTTCTTTTTTTTTTTTTAACTTTTTTTTTTTAGTTAGTTAGTTATGTGTATGAGTGTACTGTCTGCATGTAGGTTTGTGCACCCGTGTCGTGCAATGCCGCGGAGGTCAGAAGAGGGTGTCGGATTCCCCTGGAACTGGAGTTCTCCTGGAATTGGAGTTACAGACGGTTCTCAGCC
>VZQC01009002.1:0-39981 GCA_009823505.1 Rhizomys pruinosus | reverse complement strand
AACAACAACAACAACAACAACAACAACAGAAAGGACTGCATCAAAGAACTGACTGAAGCAGTGAACTTCTGCTCAAAACAGTCAACTTCCTCATGGAGAATATTGAGAAAGACTGAGAAAGAGATGAAAAGCATGTTTGGCAGAATGCATGAGCTCTGGTGGGGTGGGCGAATGGGGGGGACATGGGTCTAGATTTGTTAAAAAAATAAAAATAAATTTATGTGAAAAAAAGAATTTAATATAAATTTTACAATAAGTTTACAATGTAAACTCTATTGTAATATTTCAATAACTTGGGGATTATCCTGAAATTGTTCTATAAAGCTATCAATACTTTTTTTGTTCCCTCCCCTCCTATATTCAGCTCCACTCACCCAGGGCTCAGGGAACCTTGCAGAAGAGGGGTCAGAGAGATCGTAAGAGCCAGGGAGGGGGCGCGTGACTGCATGGAATAGAATCCTGCAAGCTCCTGTGACCCTGTTCATAGGAACCGACAGCAATGGTGTCAGCATGCACAAGACCCATGCAAACCCAACCAGGCAAAACTCAGCATGGAACTGTAGAAACAGGTAGAATAACCCAATCTTAACTGAAGAAAAATTGGCAGCTGATTACTGATGGGTAAGGAAGAACTGGCCTTCTCACAGCAAGGGACTCTTGGATAGGCTGACTAGAGCTCAGAGGGTGAACTTACACTGAAGAAGGGCTAGGGAGATTAATTTGGCACAATAGGCCTTAACACAAATGACAGAGTGCATGAATTCCGGCTGGGGGGGGGCTGCCAATGGAGAAGCAGGTATAAAGGTGATCAAGACTGAATGAGATGTTATATATGAAATACACAAAAATTCGATAAAAATTTATGCAAAAAATAAAGTGTTAAGAAATCTCAAGTTATTAAGAATACTTTTGAATAGAAGCTTCTTGAGACAGGCATGGTAGCACATGATTTTAATCTCAGAACTTGGGAGCCAGAAACAGGCAGATCTCATGAGTTCAAGGACAGTGTGGTCTACATAGTGAGTTCCAGGACAGCTGGGGCTACAGGGAGACCCTGTCTTAAAATAAAAAATAAAAATGAATAAAGAAATAACAGAAAATAACAAAGGAGACAGTGCAAAGGGGAAAGCCCTTCCCGTGCAGTTGTTGAAAATGGACATTAGTATTAGCAGCACAGCAATCAGCATGGAATTTAACATAAAAACAGAACTGCCATACACTCCTTTTATACCACACTTGGATTTATACCCAAAGGAATTAAGGTCTGTGTGCAACAGGCACCTGCTTTATGCTCATTATGGCACAACAGCAAGTTATGCAATCAGTCTAGGTGCCCAGCAATGAAAGAATGAACAAAGAAAGTGTAGTATATGTACACAGTGGCGAATTACTCAGCCATAAAGAACAATATTATGGGGGCTGGAGAGACAGCTCAGTGGGGTGCTTGCCCTCAGAACCCACATAAATTGGGCCATGTGGGACGTCTGTTGTCCCAGCACTCCTACAGTGTGGTAGAAGGAGACAGAAGGATCTCTGGGAGTTCACGGACCGCTAGTTTGGCCTAGGAAGCAGTAAACAACAAAGAGAAAGATGGCGTCTCCAGCAAGGCAGACGATGAGGACAGAATCTGAGATTATCCTCTG
The DNA here is from genome assembly GCA_009823505.1 of Rhizomys pruinosus. Classification (NCBI taxonomy): domain Eukaryota; kingdom Metazoa; phylum Chordata; class Mammalia; order Rodentia; family Spalacidae; genus Rhizomys; species Rhizomys pruinosus. The sequence continues at coordinate 38,338 of VZQC01009002.1, read as the reverse complement.
ACTACACACACAGCACGTAATTGTGCCTGCACTCATACACACAGAAGTATGCGCACATTCACATGCAGATGCTCAGACGTGAAGCCTACGTGACCAGCTGCTTCAACCTCTGCATCGTGGCTTCCTCACATTCGTGAACTTCGAGTTGAAATAAACCCTTTCCCCTCTGTTTTTGCCAGGGAATTTTTATCACAGCAACAAGAAAAGAAACCAAAGGGGGAAGAAAGAAAAAGAAAAAGGTTACTTGCATCAAAGTAGATGGAACTGGAAATCATCACATTAAACAAAATAAGCCTGATTCAGAAGGCCAAATACGGCATGGCATGTTCCCTCTCTATGCATAAAATCTAGGTTTAAAAGGCATGAAGGTATTCAAGAAACTCACTCCGAAAAAAAAAAAAAAAAAGACATGAAGGTAGACAGAAGTAGCTCTCTAGGAGTGAGGAGATCCATGGGAGGAGGAAGGGACAAAGCAGGGATGGAGGGTGAGTATGACAAAGTGATTGCAAATGCAGAGAGATCCGGATGAAACCCTCTGCGCTGTACAGGCAGCAAGCACAGGGTAACACTGAGAAGGGAGTTTGGCCCTGCCTATTCTCTCCCTCTTCCTGTCCTTCTGCCCTTGGTCTTCCAGGGCTCTGGAACCACGGATGAGACACGTCTTTAAAATAAGCTGCTCGGGGCTGGAGAGATAGCCTAACGGTTAAGAGCACCGACTGCTCTTGCAGAGGACCCGGGTTCAATCCCCAGCACCCACATGTAACTCCAATTCCAGGAGAACTCCAGTTCCAGGGGAATCCGAGACCCTCTTCTGACCTCCGTGGCATTGCACGACACGGGTGCACAGACCTACATGCAGACAGTACACTCATACACATACAAAAATAAATAAAATTTTTAAAAAATTAAAAATGAAATAAAATAAAATAAGCTACTCGTTCTCTGGCATTCTGTCACAGCAACACAAGCAGACAAGGATGTCAGGGGATGCAAGAAGGACCAGACGAGGCGTGGGCTGGAATCCACATCTAATTCTGCAATTTATGTTCTTCCCAATTTATAGTAGTTCTTGCCAATACATTATGTTCTTCCTAATTCATAATCACCAGCACCATGGTCTGCTTTCTATTTTTATTTTTTTGAATGGGATCTTACCATACGGCTCTGGCTGGCCTGGGACTCACCATCTTAACTGTGTCTACTGAGGACTAGAGTTACCAGTTTGTGTGACCATGCTCGGCTACTTTCAATGTTTTAAAAGATGAAAGTGAAAGTAGATTTATGAAAGAAAAATAAGAAAATAACTCTCAAGAATAGGGAGGGCCCCTTTGATTAAATTTTGGATTTGATGCTGCTATACAAGTTACAAGGTTATGAGCACTTAAGACATACCTGCACACACACACACACACACACACACACACACACACACACTGTTATAGGTTAAAGGGCACAGGTTTTTTTATTTGAGACAGGATCTCCCTGTAGCTCCAGCTGTCCTGGAACTCACTATGTAGACAAGGCTGACCCTTGAACTCACAGAGATTTGCCTGCTGCTGCTGGGGTTAAAGTGGTACGCCACTATGCCCAGCAAGGACACAGGTTTTTAAGACTTAGTTCACCTTGTGGTGTGAACTTTTCCTGTGGAGTTGAACAAATGTCACCTCAGCATGGATAACTTCCCACAGCTGCATAGATGGAGTTGCTTTGCCTCGGTGAACCTTCTGTGCACTATACAATCTAGCCTGTCCTGAGCCCAGGGGGCAGAGGTACACGTGGAACTGGGATGTGTTAGGTCCAGGCTTCCCAGAATCCCAAGAGACACACAGGTGCCCACTTCCTCCAGAAGCCGCCAATCTTCTGACCCCTTGCCCTATACCTGAGGCCCCGCCCCATGGGTATAAATGGTGGGTCCCAGCCGCCATCTCTCTCTCTCTGTCCCCCTTTGCCTCTCTCTGCCTCTCTGCACCCTGCCATGCTATCCGGTTCCACCATGTGTCTGCAGGCGGCTCACGCTGACAGTCCCACATGGAAGTAAAGCATGCTCCTAGAGTGACCTAAGCCTCATGTGCCTTTTATTGGGGTTTTGTGCCTTTTATAACCTAACATGGTGCCATGACTTGGTCGGGGTTCGAGATGGTTCGAGATGCTTGCTCGCTGGCATTTTGGTCTGTTAGAGTGCTGGCCAGCTCTCACCCCTAAAGGACTTCCTCACAAACTTTTTGCAACCCCTGGACCTGCCAGCCGCGTATTTCTCCGGACGACTTCCACATTTCAAGGATGCTGGTCTGCTTTTTTTTTTTTTTTTTTTTTTATTATTTATTTTTGTTTGTGTATGAATGTATTGTCTGCATGCCGGTCTGTGCCACCCGTGTCGTGCAATGCCACGGAGGTCAGAAGAGGGTCTCGGATCCCTGGAAACTGGAGTTTTCTCTGGAATTGGAGTTCACGCGGTTTTAGCCGCCATGTGGGTGCTGGGGATCGAACCGGGTCTCTCTGCAAGAGCGGTCGGTCTCTTAACCACTAGGCTATCTCTCCAGCCCCCGAGGTATGTCTCTTTACACTACCCTACGCTATCCCCGTGTGACTGTGCGTGAGAGTTAGAGTGCCGGGGCACCTGAGTGAGGGGAGAGTCTATCCCCCACCCCTTCCTTCTGTGGACCCCTGTGTGTGTGTTCTGGCCCCCCCCCCCCCCAACTGCCCCCTCTGCCTCGACATTTCCTGTCTGAATTCTAACCTACTGCCTTCTGCCTCTGTCTTCCCTCTCTTCCTTCATTCTTTTTAGTCTCCCGTTATTCTCCGTTCTGTTTTGGACCCCTGAGTGCCGATGTAATCAGCCCCCACACCCCGTTTTTCCTGATTGCTGTCTGCCGGGATGCTGGGGACAGAATCCGGACCTGTGCTCTGGCCTCCGCTGTGATTTGGGGACTTGACTTCACAGGCTTGCAGGCCCCGATTCAGAGACCTCCACGCTGGTCGGCAGACCTGGGGTCTCGGACCAGCACCACTCGACACTGAGGCAGATGCGCCTTAGTCTTTGGGTGGCTGCTTTTTGAAACTAAAAACACTTCACTTATCTTTTTCCCTCTCTCTCCCTTGTTGCCGACTGTTCCGGGCTGCCTGCTACCGGCTAGCTCCTCGGGGGGTCGTGGATTTCTGCAGATCCTCTTGGCAGGAAAAAACACAGGGAAGTTTGAACGGCGTGCAGAAATGAAAACTAAGAGAAGTTTTCCAAATCTACAGCAACTTTATTGAACAGGGGCCGTGATTATATAGTGGTCTTGGAGAGGGCAGAGAACAAGGATTTTGGCAAAGCTTTACATTACATAGGTAGGTAAAAAGTCAAGATTTACACATTAACCAAAAGCTCAGAGCACTCAGAGCAGGAAAATAAAACATCACAAAGTTTGGTTAGAAAATAAACTTTCTTTGAAGTAAAATGTAGAAATCTTAAGACAACCCTTACTGAGGAAATAACATCTAAAAAGACAAGTCATAATTAAAAGTCACAGCACAGAATAGTATAACTACAAAGTTCTTTAACAGCAGATTTGGTCTTATGTCTCCATTCTGAGGCTAGAGTAATACATCTAAAGTTAATAGTTTCTTTTAAGTTCTATTGAAGTAAAAACCTTATTCCTATAATGTCCTATTATCTTAGTTTTCTAACTTTCGACTGCTAATCTAAGGTTTAAATTTTTCTGAGAACTAAGAGCTGTCCCACTGTTTGCTCCAGCTAAACAGCTTTGTTTTTTGTCAGATAAGTGGTGGTGTAAGGAACTTAGCTCTGTCTTGCTTTACTGGGAGTGTTAGAAATCCAGGCTTTAACAAGAGGAATGTCTTATCTACCTCTTTGTCTAGGACCAGAGGAAAAAGGAATTTTTTTATTTTTAGGTTTAAGGGGAATTTTTTTTAACCTTAATGAAGAGATGTCTTTTCATCATACATTTTTACCCCTGGAATTGTTTTCTTTAAGGACATTCAGTAAGGCAAGAACATTACTGTATGCAATTATTTTGTTTTCTTGATCTGAAGCAAGTTTTAACTTGCCATATATATTAACAGCTTTATTAATTGTTTGTTAAGGATAAAGGTCTGTTTTTTACTTTGGATCTGCAGAAAATTCTTGCTGCCAGGAAAAAGCCCTGTGCCCAAGAGAGGCATTTTAATTGCCAGTTCTTGACACATTCAAAAAGTTTATTTTGTATCTATAAGCTGGCTTTAAGAAAAGATCTTTTTGTGCTCAGTGTTATGCTAAGTCCAACACCAGAAAACGTAAGATCCTAGGAAAGCATCTCAATCTCGGGAGTTATGTTAGCCGAGCGTTCTGCCAGGGACCGCCAGGGGGTCGTAGCCCCTTAGGACACTGCTCCCCCGCCTGCCTTGAATATGATTTCTCATATTGTTTACACAGGCGTTACTGGAGTGGGTGTGGCAGACGCGGAGGTGGATGCCGCACTCCCTCTCCCTCTCTTCCTCTCCCCTCTGCAGTCTTTTTTCTTGCCTTTACTGTGCCTTCTCCCCTGCCCCACTGCACCCGCCACCCCTTACATGCGGGTTTTCCCGGTCCCTGACACTGCCACCATGCACCACACCTTGCACCACACGGCTTTTTTCCCCCACCCCACATTCAAACAGATTTGCTGTAGACTGTTTCCATGGCAACCATACTAATCCACGCCCATTCCTCAGCCGCCATCTTGAGGCTTTGTCTGTGCATGCCCTCATTTCCATGGCGGCACTAAACCACACCCTCTACTGCACCACATGACAGAAAGCCTAAATTTACATCAGACCTTATAATAACTAATGCCATATTATATTTCTATATTTCTATATTCTAATTCTCTTACAATTTATTTAATGGCATGTTCTGATCCTTTCAGTTTTGGTTTTGGGGTTTTATATTGGATTATACAAAGTCAATTGGAATTGCATTAATACATTTTTATACAGAGTAACCATGTTTTGATTTTATTGGTTCTTCATCCATTTCAAAATACAATCAATTTTCATTTTTTACTTTTGTATGGATAGTTAATTTTTACAGGCTTTTGTTTGAGTTTTTTACATCATTTAGCTTTTTAACAGTGTTTTGTTTTTGGTTTTTTATATTTTGTTTACAAGACTTTTGCCTAATTTTAAGGGATTATTTCAGATTTTTGCATTTTCTATCTCATTGTTTTTTCTTTATGAACCCCATTTTATTCAGAAACCCATTTTGTGTCTGCTTCTGGATACAAGCCTCTTTTACTAACTAAATTTATTCTCATTAAATTACCAGGTAATATGCGCAAGCCACCAGATTTTCCTACCTGCCCTGTCCACCCTCCTTTGCAGGTGTACACCTAAGCAGTTGTCTTAAACTCTAAGTGATTCTTTGTAAATGTGATAATTGCAATTAATGGTCCCACAGCCCTGCACAACAATGGACAACTTTAGATTAAAAGAGGATTTTCCCATTGTTCAGAGTTAATGGATACAATTAGGTCATGTGTCTGTCCAACCTGTCTGTGTGTTATATCTGTTCTTCAATGTGTCTTTGTAAGTGTTATGTGTCCATGTTCTGTGTTTTTTGTCAAAACAAAGTGGTCACTTCAAACTTCTTTTATTCTATGTTGTACACAAACATGAAAATAAAAAATTAAATTAAGTCTACTTTTGGCATGCCTCTTAAGTTTTTTCAAAGGCCTGATTTGAACCCGGGTTCCTAGGTTTCTACACTGCTTATCTGAAGGTTTTATTTCTTATCTGTCCAAATTGTTTTTTTCCACAGGTATTATAACTAAAAATTTTCTTTTCTTTCTTGTTTCCAGACATCTGAAGACCTAATTTTTTACCCTTATGGGTTCACTAACAGATGTTTTTTTCTTTTTCTCCTGGGCTGTGCCACCATCCTTCTGACCAGAGATCATCTTAAAAATCCCTGGATTCATTCATACTCTGGTACTTGGACAGTGGCACATGGCTTCCCCTGCAATCTCTTCCCTTCAATGAAACAGACTAAGTACCTTTGATATTGTCAGTTCTTTAATTATTATATAAAATTCTGTTTTCCATCACTTGTTAAAGTATTTCACTAAGTTCATAGTTTTAGAACCAAAGGTGCAAAACGTCATCTCAGCCTTGGCAATGCAATTAATCAGAGCTGCATGTTTTAAATAATATTTCTAAAGGTGTTTTTTCCAATGCATGTGATGGTTCAGTACAACCGCTAGGATAAAGATCTCTTAAAGGAATGTGTGGATACATGTGTGTATATGTATGACATTGTTAAACAGAATATTAAGATCTGTCTGTGTACAATTGCAATGCACATGACTGCTCAGTACAAACACTAAGATAAAAATCTCTTGAAGGAATGTATGGATACATGTGTGTATGTGTATGACATGTGTATATGTGTATGACATTGTTAAACAGCATATTAAGATCTGTCTGTGTAAGATTACAATGCCTGTGCCTCTGCTTACACAACCTTTACAAAGTGTCATCACCAATTTTATTTATTAGAACCTTATTTATGAGTGTATGCATGAAGTACTGTTCACTTTTAAGAATTCTATAATGTGCCGGGCGTGGTGGCACACACCTTTAATCTTAGCACTTGGGAGGCAGAAGCAGGCAGATCTTTGTAAGTTCTAGGCCAGCCTGGTCTACAGAGTGAGTTCCAGGACAGCTGGGCTACAGGGAGACCCTGTTTCAAAAAGACCAAAAAAAAAAAAAAAAAGCATCTATAAATGTAAAAAAAAAAAAATGGAATTCTATAATGTAATTATGGCATATGCAAGGAATTGTGTTCCACCTACCAGATACTACATACCTTGTTACAACCTCAAGAGAAACAGACATATATAAATACTATTACCCAGAAATACGAAAATTGGTGTATGAAAAACAAAAAAAATCTATAGATATAATTGCTGTTTTATATACGTTCTAATTTGTAACACGTTACCTTTTAATATGGTAAGAGAAATTCGTTTTACTTCGGGGGACACAACCGACGTCCGACTGTAACTGATTTGGGTTGAGACCTACGCATTTCTGTCTGTTGTTGGTATGTGACAATGCCCCCCGTCCGTTTTCGTGTTTTTCTGCGTGGTGTTTTGTGGGTGATGCGTTGTGTATTTCCCAGACATCATGGGCCAAATGTAGGGCTTCATGGGCCAGCATTAGGAATGTTTCAGGAAAACATATTCCCGTATGTTCCCCCAAAAAACACTACATAAAACCATCCATAGATACAGGAATTCTCGCAATAACTGTCATGCTCTTTCTCTCAGTTTTTTCCATTTTTTAACATTAAGTGATAATTTCTGAGTACAAGCATCCTTCATTGTTAATAAAACCACTTTGCAAGCAGTTGTGAACAACAAAACCCACGCAGCCCATGGGGTCCCACCATCCAGCAGGGGGCGCCTTTCTTTGTATGTTCAATCAAGTTGATCAATGATTGTCCAGACTTATATTGCTTGTTGTTGTAGTTTAATATTCCCCCAACGCACCTTCTTACATTCTTACCATGCCCCCTCTTCCGCAGATTGTTCCCTAGGCTTAGAAAGGGGGCACAGGTGGTGCGATGAGAAGCCAAAACAGTCTCACTTTCTCTGGAGACGTTGTCTGGACTTGCCAATTATGCTATTCCTTTCATGGGCTGCCAGTTTGTCCCGGAATAACCTTTCCATCCTACTACCTGAAAAGCACAAGCCATTAGATATATAGGTATTTAAAAACAGTACTACTTGTATGGTATGTATCTTGGTATCGACACAGATGTTTTGGATGGTATGTTAATCCCTGAATTACATTTTTTTTTTCTGTTAAATATGACAGGGGTCTTACTGTGGGCTTATAAATCTCCTAACCATTAGAGGATGTCAGTTGTGGTATCAGCCGTGGGTTCTTCCTCCAAGGAGAGAGCTAATCGCTAATTAGATATTTGGGATCTACAGGCATTGGCTGCCTTCTGCTGCACAGTATTTCCAGGCAGGTTGAGTTGTAGCTGGTGCTGACAGAGGAGTCTTGCTTGACTCAGGAGACCCATATTTGCCTTATTTGTTTAGTGGCTGTGAGTGGTTGAATGAGTGTCCACCATAGGCCGTAAGTATTCAGACATTTGTCTCAGTTGGTGGCACTGTTTTGGAGGTCTTCGAAGGTGTGGCCGATGCTAGAGGAAGTACGTTATTGGGGACAGGCTTAGTGAGTTTAACAAGCCTCGTGGTTACCGTTGCTCTCTCGCTGCTTCCTGTGCTCTTTGCGAGATGTTATGACCCTCCGCTTGCTCCTCCAGATCCAGCTGCCATGCCCCCCCCACTATGATAGACAGTACCCCCCCCAAACCCTGAGCCAAAATAAATCTTTCCTTTTTGAAGTTCCTTGGTCATGGTGCTTTATCACAAGCAACACAGAAAAGTGACTAATACAGTGGCCTTGGAACACTCTCTGGTATTCCAGAGAGACCCATCTGTACACTTGCATGTTTGGTCTCAATACATCTTTCCCCTGTTAACGTCAGGTCTTTGACAGCAGGGCCTTTATCACCTCTCTTCTTGATGTATCCTAGTTTAGAGGCAAGGAGCCTTTACCTTTTGTGGGGGTGTAGATCCCCTGGCCAACTGGTCCTTGGTAGAATAATCCTTGCTGATGTCAGAGCTCTGTATTAATAATTTTGCTTAAGTGCCATTAGCTTAAGGAGACTTTACGTATTATATTTGGTTCTGGAATAGAGAATGATCCTTTTCACAGTTCCTATGTTTATTAGTCAATTAAAGAAGGCTTATACGGTTTTTAAGAGAGATTACTTCTATAACAGTTGTCTCCAATTACAGGTGGAGAAAGCAACCGCATCATCATCATATTTCTCCTTGTTTCTGGGGGGGAGGGGTAAGAAAGTCTCTCGTATAAAAACCTTTGCAGCACCTAGAAGGTAAGTTTCGTTGGGACTTATTATAAATAGTTGTTACAATAGTTGTTACAAGTAGGATCCCCAGAGAGGTTTGATGTTTGTAGCAGTCTGATGCTTTTTCTTCCTTTCAATGTTCAGATGCACCAACCTTTCTGTTGTCACTTCCTGGTACATCTACTACACATGCAAAGTTGGATCTTTTCTTTCTCAGCCATTAAGTTGGTGCCATTTTGACCTGTTGGAACCATACATACATTTTCCTGTAGTTAGTTTTACGATTTGAATTCCAAAGTTTTTGTGACAAAAAGGTTTTCATATCTATCTGTATCCACCCCTTTTTTTTTTTTTTATGTTTTTGTTTTTTGGACCCATGAGTCTCCAGAAGGCAGTTGTATATACATACCTATAGGGTGGAATCAAGGCAAGATTTCATCAAATTCACCATGCTGTTTTGCGATTGACTGTATGTGATTAAATTGGGAAGCCAAAACTTAATTTTTAAGTTAAAATCATCCTATACGGTGATGAGAGAGAATGCTACAAGATGATGTTGTACAACAGAGAAACTATAGGAACATTTGTATGTGCCAATCCCAAAGTTATTGTTATACAGATTTTTATGTAATTCCAATTGGGGGACAACAGCAATTTATATCTCCATTTAACTCAGATGCATTTTACCGTTTTTATCAGAGCTTTTTAAACCAGTGTTGGTTAATATACACATATTTGCTTCTACTAAGTCCTAAAACACCATCTAACTGTAGACAGTGCTGGGCACAAAAACTGGATACTGTTGAACTCACGTCAATTAAATATGCATAATCGAATATACACCACATCCCTCTCCCACCCCCTCCCACCCTTCCCAATTCACCATTCCCGTTTTTGATGATGCAGTCTTTCTGTTGTTGTTCTTTTAATATCCATCCCTCTCCACAAGAAATAATTATAACTGGTTATGGCACTAGCATCCACCTATAAGGGGACACCATTTGTCGTTTTGTTTTTTCTGGGACTGTGTTACTTCACTTACATAATGTCTTCTAGCTCCATCCATTTACCTGCAAAGTTCATGATGTTTTGTCCCTGTTGTTTCTTTTTTTTTTTTTTTTTTTTTTTTTCGGTCTTTTCAAGACCGGTCTCCCTGTAGCCCCCAGCCTGTCCTGGAACCACTCTGTAGTACCAGGCTGGCCTTGAACTCACAACAGATCCGCCTGCCCTGCAGCCCAAGTGCTAGGATTAAAAGGCTGTGCGACCACCCCCGGCGATGTTGTCCCTCTTTACCGGCTGCATAGAATAGAACTCCATTGTGTGCATGTACCACATTTTCTTTATCCACTCGTCAGATGAGGGGCACCTGGGCTGGTTCCAGCTTTTGCTCTTGTGACAGAGCTGCAATAAACATATCTGTGCTGTCTCTCTGCAGTTAAGATGAGTATTGTGGGTATATACCCAGAAGTGGTCGACTGGGTTCAAATGTCAGGCATTTTGAGTTCTCTAAGTGTTCTCCACACTGCTTTCCTAGTGGCTGTACAAGTTAACATTCCCACCAGCAATGGTGAGTGTTCCCCTTTCCCTACAACCTCTCCGCACTTGGTCATCATTCATTTCCTTTCCTAGCCAGTCTTATTGGAGTAAGATGATATCTCATGTGGTTTATTTGCATTTCCTTAATTATTAGCGGATGTTGAAACACCTCTAAGTGTTTTCTTGGCCATCTCTAATTCCTCCTTTGAAGTCTCTATTTCGATCTTTGCTCCATTTTTGAGTGTTCATTTGTTTCTTTCTTCTTTGTGTTTTGAGTCGCTGTTACTCTGGAAATTATGCTTTGTCGATGTATCTGCTGTTGAAGGTTCCTCCCACTCAGTGGGTTTCTCTTCATTTCCTTATTTGTTTCTTTTGATGTACAGAAACTTTTGAGTTTAATGAGGTTCCCATTTGTCATTGTCATTTTATTTCTTGTGCAGCTGCTGTCTGATTTAGGAAGTCTTTTCCTATGCCTATGTCTTGTGTCTGCTGCCAGTTTTTTCTTCTATCACTTCCAGAGTTTGGGGTTCATGTTGAGGTATTTTATCCTTTGGAGTTGACTTTTGTACAGGGTGGAGAGGTGGGTTTAATTTCTCTTCTACAAGTGGTGATCCAGTTTTGCCAAACCCACTTACTGAAGATGCTGGTACTCAGGAGCCCTTTGAAAAAATGAGGTGGCTGAAATTGTTGAGCTCAGGTTTGGATCTTCAGTTTTATTCCATGGTCAACCGGTCTGTTTTGTGCCAGTACCAAGCTGTTTTTTATAACTATAGCCCTGTAGTATAGTTTGATGTCTGGTAGAGCGATCTCCCCTGTATTGCTCTTTTCGCTCAGGGTTGCTTTGGCTATTCGGGGTCTTTTGTTTTTCCAAATGAAATTGAGGATTTTTTTTTTCCAGGCCTGTGAAGAAACTCTTGGGATTTTGATTGGGATTGCATTAAATCTTACCCTTAGTTTGGGTAGGATGGAATTTTACTTATATTTTATTTTCCAATCCATGAGACATGGGAGGTTTGTTCATCTTCTGATGTCTTCTCTCCATTTCCTTTTTCAGGGGTTTAAAATTTTTGTTGTAGATATCCTTGGTGTCTTTGGTTAGGTTTGTCCTAGGTATTTTATTTGTTTTGTGGCTATTGGGCAGTGGGAAGGTCTCCTTGTAGTCCTTCTTCAGTTGCTTGTTGTCGGTTTAAAGAAGGCAACTGATTTCTAGATTTATTTGTACTGCCACTTTTGAAGTTTTATCATTTCTAGGAGTTTTCTGTGGGGTTCTTAGCATCCTTAGTAGACAATCATTTCATAGCAAAAAAAAGGGATAGCTTGACTTCCCTTTTTTCCAATTAGAACTCCTTTTAATTTCTTTTCTTGCCTTATTGCCCTAAGCAAGGGTTTCCAGCACTATATTAAAAGGAGTGGTGACAGGGGGCAGCCTGCGCAGTTCCTACCTTTAAGGGAAATCTTCTGTCATTTCCCCATTAGGATGATATTGGCTGTGGGTTTCCTGTATATGGCTTTGGATTAAATTGAGGACTGATCCCTCCAGTTCCAGTCCCTCTTAGGACTTTAAACATGAAGGGATGCCGGATTTTGTCAAAGGCTTTCTCCACATAATTGAGATGATGGTGTTGTTAGTTTTTGTCCTTCAGTGCATTTTTATTTTGATGATATTTATTGATTTTCATATGTTGAACCACCCTGCATCTCTGTATGATCCAACTTGGTCATGGTGGATCTTCTTGATGTGGGTCTGTATGCGATTTGCCAGTATCCTGTTTAGATTTTGGGCATCTGTGTCATTAGGGAGATGGGTGTATAGTTCTCCTTTTGGTTGTATCTTTACATGGTTTTTGGTAATAGCGTGATGCTGGCTCATAGAAGGATCTGGGAGAATCTCCCTCCATTGTTTATCCTTCTAAACCACTTGAGTAGTAATGGCTGTAAGTCTTTTTGAATATTTATAGAATTACTTCCGTGAACCATCTGGGCCTGGGCATTTTTTGGCTGGGAGGCTACTTATTACATTTTCCATTTCTTCCTGTATTTATTTGTCTATTTAGGCTGTCGATCTCTTTCTTGGTTGAGCTTTGGTGATTCCCAGGATTTCAATATTCATCCATTTCTTCTAGGTTTTCAAATTGGTAGAGTCATAAGTTTTTTGAAGTATTCCATACGATTGTCTGGATCTTTTCATTGTCTCTGTTGTGATATTTCCCCTTTCATCACAGATTCTATTGATTTAGAGTTGTTCCTCTTTCTTTTGGTTTGTTAACTGGGCTAGAGATCTGTCTATCTTCTTTATTCTCTCAAAAACCAACTTTTGGATTCATTGATTTTTTTTTTTTTTTTTTTTTTGGTCTTTTCGAGCGGGTCTCCGTAGCCCCAGCTGTCCCGGAACTCACTCTGTAGAACAGGCTCGGCCTTGAACTCACAAAGATCCGCCTGCCTCTGCCTCCCTCAGTACTACGGCTTAAAGCAGCGCACCACGCCTCAGCTTCATTGATTTTTTTGGCATGGTTTTCTTGTTCTATTTCATTGATCTCTGCTTCTGATTTTTGTTATTTCTTCTTGTTCTGCTCTGGTATGGATCTTTTGTGTGTTGCTCTCAAGTATTTTTAGCTGCCAGTGTTAGATCATTCACTTCGTGTCTTTCTGTTTTTTTAAATGTAGGCCCTTCTGAGTATAAACTTCCAATATGGACTGCTTTTAAGTGTCCATAGATTTTGCTGTATTTTTTTATCATTGTCATTCAGTTTCCAGGAATCCAAGGGACACACAAGATGCCTTCTTCCTCCAGAAGTGTCAATCTTCTGACCCCTCCCTGTACCTGATCAGGGTCCCCCCCAGTAGTTATAAATGTGTGGGCCCCAGCTGCCATCTCCCTCTCTCTGTCCCCCCCTCTGTCCCTCTCTGTCTCTTTCCCTCTCTCTCTGCCTCTCTGACCCCTGCCATGCTGTCCAGTTCCACCACATGTCTGTAGGCGGCTCATGATGGCAGTCCCACATGGAAGTAAAGCATGTTCCTGGAGTGATCTAAGCCTCATGTGCCTTTTTTTATTGGATTTCATGCTTTTTATAACTTAACAGGATGGAGGTACAGGAAAGGGTGGCTGGAAACTCAGATGCCAGTCTAATGCCTCTAGCCTCGAATGAGGGGTGTCAACAGACCCTATCTCAGCTTGCTATGTATGATAATCACAGCCACTCTAACTAAGAACGGTATGCCTATTATGCTCAGAGGCCAGCATTTCACCACACTCTCCACAGTGTTAGCACACTAACACAGCTTTTTTTTTTTTTTTTTTTTTTGGTCTTTTTTGAGACAGGGTCTCCCTGTAGTCCCAGCTGTCCTGGAACTCACTCTGTAGACCAGGCTGGCCTTGAACTCACAAAGATCCGCCTGCCTCTGCCTCCCAAGTGCTAGGATTAAAGGCGTGCGCCACCACGCCCGGCTACACTAACACAGCTTTAAAAAGCATTTCATGCCGGGCGTGGTGGCGCATGCCTTTAATCCTAGCACTTGGGAGGCAGAGGCAGGCAGATCTTTGTGAGTTCAAAGCCAGCCTGGTCTACAGGTGAGTTCCAGGACAGCTGGGGCTACAGGGAGACCCTCTCTTGAAAAGACCAAAAAAAGCCTGTCGTGGTGGTGCACGCCTTTAATCCTAGCACTTGGGAGGCAGAGGCAGGTGGATCTTTGTGAGTTCAAGACCAGCCTGGTCTACAGAGTGAGTTCCAGGACAGCTGGGACTAGCAGGGGAGACCCTGTCTCAAAAAGACCAAAAAAAAAAAGCAAAAAAAAAGCATTTCATTTGATTTTCAGTGACATATGCGCTGTCACGTTTCTACGTATAAATAAAATGTCTCTGTGCCTAACATCTACTGTAGCCCTACTAGCTCAGGTCCCCAGATCTTCCATGCAGTATAACGGCATGAATTTCCAGTTCCTTTAGTGACTGATTTCACTTTTTCCTTTCTTTGAGACAGAGGCCACTAGTCCAGTAGTGCAGCCCAGGCTGGCCTTCAGCTCCATGTAGCCAAGGTTAGCCTGAACTTCTGGCCCTCCTGCCTTCATTTCCCCAATGCTGTGATGACAATTATATGTTGCCACGTGCGGGGTCCAAGCTCCGATGCCGGGAAAGGAGGGTGATGGGAAGCTGACAGGTTGAAGAGACTTTGAGGCGCCTGGGGCAGATAAGACGTGTTTCATTCACCAAGGACCCAAAAGCTATAGGCAGGCAGCCAGGTACAGGTCAACACACAGGCAGGCTGGCCAAGCAACGGGAAAGGGTCCTGACCTTAAGGCCAAAATCCACACAAAATGGTTATAGAACAGATTACAACACACCTTACTTTGGGGTTCCCAAGACATCCAGGGTCAGTCATGTTTTAGCTGACTAAGTGGACATCCCTATCAGTGCCATGTTATCTACACATAAACTGGCTCCTTGGCACCTTCTGTTTCCAGCACCATGTCCAAGTTTGACCTGCAATTTTTCATGTAAATACCTGAATTTGATGTTTATGCCACCAGTGACATACCCCGTTTTCCAGATGATCCACATGGTACAGGCAGAATAAAGCCATGCCCCACACGAAGAACTAGCCCATGGACTGGGCAGGTCTACCGCGCGCGCACGCACACACACACATACAACACTGTCACCACAGATGACTTTTTTTAAATAAGGATTTTTAAAATTTTATTTATTTATTTATTTATTTATTTATTTATTTATTTATTTATTTTTGTCTTTTTGAGACAGGTTCTCCCTGTAGCCCCAGCTGTCCTGGAACTCACTCTGTAGACCAGGCTGGCCTTGAACTCACAAACATCCGTCTGCCTCTGCCTCCCAAGTGCTAGGATTAAAGGTGTGCACCACCACGCCTGGCTATTTATTTATTTTTTATGTGTATGAATGTGCTGTCTGCATGTAGGTTTGTGCACCCATGTCGTGCAATGCCGCGGAGGTCAGAAGAGGGTGTCAAATTCCCCTGGAACTGGAGTTCTCCTGGAATTGGAGTTACAGATGGTTCTCAGCCACCATGTGGGTGCTGGGGATCGAACCCGGGCCCTCTGCAAGAGCGGTTGGCAATCTTAACCACTAGGCCATCTCTCCAGCCCCTACAAATTAAATAAATTTCATATTAATCTGTGGCCCCTCGTTGGTTTCTTTTGTGAGTGTGGCAGTTTGAGCCCAACAAAAATTCTCTGGGCTATTGAGAAGTATATTTGTGTTCAAGTGGAATATTCTATAGATGTCTGTTAGATCTATTTGATTCATGATGTCATTCATCTGCAGAGTTTCTCTGTTTAGTTTTTGTCCCTATATCCTGTATGTTGGTGAGAGTGGGGTACTGAAGTCACCCACTATCATTGTGTTGGGGTCAATCTATGATTTTAGGTCTAATATTATTTCTTTTATGAAGATGAGTGCCTCTATATTTTATATTTTATTGATTATTTTAATTGTATTTATGTATTTACTTTTTATCTTTTTTGAAACAGGGTCTCCCTGTTGTAGTCCCAGCTGGCCTGGAACTTGCTATGTAGACCAAGCTGGCCTTGAACTTACAGAGATCTGCCTGCTTCTGCTTTCTGGGATTAAAGGCATGTGCCACCGTGGTCAACTTATTATTTTTATTTTATGTATGTGAGTGTCTTTACTGCATGTATGTAAGTGCACTCATGTCATGAAATTCCTGCAGAGGTCAGAAGAGGGCATTGGATCCCCGAGGACTGGAGTTAGAATTATTGTTAGCTGCCATATGGGTGCTGGGAATTGAACCCAGGTCCTCTGCAAGAGTAGTCAGTGCACTTAACCACTGAGGCATCCCTCCAACTTCAAGTGCCTCTATTTTTAGTGTGTAATATCTTCTTGGTGGGTTTTTGCTTTCATTAATACGAAGTGTCCTTCCTTATCTCTTCCAACTAGTTTTAGTTTGAATTCTATTTTGTCAGATGTTAGAGAAGCTATGACTGCTTGGTTGTGTATATGTGTTGTTGTTGTTGTTGTTTTGAGTTTTGGGTTTTGCCATTCTTGCTCTTTGCTTTGAATACTTTTCTCCATCCTTCTACCATAAAGTGGTGGCCATTGTTGATGGTGAGGTGTGTTTCTTGGTGAGGCAGGAAAAAGATGGATCCTGATTTCTAATCCAATTCTCTATGTAGACCAGCCTGACTTTGAACTCACAGAGATCCATCTGTCTGTGCCTCTCAAGTGCTGAGATTACAGGCATGTGCCAACACACCCTGCTTAAATTTATTTTTATCTTGAAAGTCTTCTTTGGTTATGACTCATAGATTTGCTGTATAGAGTAGTCTGGGCTGGCCTCTGGGTCTGTAAGAACTTATAGAACATTAGTCCAGAGCTTCCTGCCTTTCCAAGTCTGTGTTGAGAAGATGTTATTCTGATAGACTTGATTTTATATGTGGCTTGGTCTTCCTCTCTTCCACATTTCAATAGCCTTTCTTTATTCTGTATATTTAGTGTTTTGATTTTATTTTATGGGGGTGTTGTGTGTGCCTTTTCTGGTCCTATCTGTTTGGTGTTCTATATGCCTTTTGCATCTTGAGAGGCATCTCTTTCCCAGGTATATTAGTTACTTTTCTGTCGCTGTGATAAAATACATGACTAAAGGAACTTATTGATAGGAGAGTTTATTGAGCTTACAGATACAGAGGGCTAAGAGTCAATCATGGCGGGAGGCTCGGCAGGAGGCAACGGAGCAGAGAGCTGAGCTTCTCATCTTGAAGCAGGCACAGGAAGCACAGAGGGACAGACTGGAAGCGAGGCATGGCACTACAGTCTCAAAGCCCACCCCTAGCGATGCACTTCCTCCAGCACGGCAACACTCCCTAAGTGTCCCATGACTTCCCCAAACAGCCCCAGCGGCTGGACATTGTGATTCAGATCCCCGCACTTGGATTTTGGAAATTTTCCTCTAGGGTTTTGTTAAAAATATTTTCTGGGGGCTGGAGAGATGGCCTAGTGGTTAAGAGCGCCGACCTCTCTTACAGAGGACCCGGGTTCGATCCCCAGCACCCACATGGCGGCTGAGAACCGTCTGTAACTCCAATTCCAGGAGAACTCCAGTTCCAGGGGACTCCGACACCCTCTTCTGACCTCCGCGGCATTGCACGGCACGGGTGCACAGACCTGCATGCAGACAGTACATTCATACATATACAGAAATAAATAAAATTTTTAAAAAAGAAATAATTCTTTAAAAAAATATTTTCTGTGCCCTTGACCTCATTTATCTTTTCCACATTGATATTTGTAGGTTTGGTCTTTTTATAATGCCCAGAGGCCTGCATGCTCCGTTCCTGGGTTTTTTGTTCTTCTTAGGTTTAACATTTTCTTTGATGGGTGATCCACGTCCCCCGCCTTGTCTTCAAGCCTTGATAATTTATTCTCCCCTCGGTCCACTCTGTTGGTGAGGCTTTCCCCAGAGTTTTTACTTTGCTGAGTTTCTCATTTCAAGTTTCATTTCAGTTTGGATTGTATTTAAACAATGCTATCTAATAAATTGTTTTCATCTTGAGTTGTTTCCTCTATTTCATTCATGTGTTTTTTTTTTGAAGTCTTCATTCCAGAGTTTATTCAGATCCTCTTTGAACTCCTTGAACATATTTATAGTTGCTATTTTGAAATCAGTGCCTTGTGCATAAACTGCTTTTCTCTGGGACTGTTACAAGGGAGACACTATTTCTGAAAGAAACATACTGTCTTGGTTATTACTGTTGTTTGGGTTTTTGCAGTGAGGCCTGGGCATCTGGAGTTAGGTCACTGAGGGCAGTATTTTTTGGTATGGATATCTGATCTGACTTTTGTGGAGAGGTGTTTGGTCCTTGTTTGCTGTTACCCTCTTGTCAGGTTGTGGACCAGCTAAATGGCGCTTTGGGTTCAGTCTTGGTGAAACTCTGCATTGAAGTGCAAATGGGGTGTCAAAATTGCTCCCTGCACAGCTGGGCATATGTGCGCTTCTCAGCGCAGGAGCAAACCTTCTGTAGGGTTATAAGATATTCCCTGTGGGGTTAGAACTCTGTGGAAGGGTCACACGGCTCTACAGGTGGTTCTTGGCTTGCAAGCGCTGTGGTCACAGCAGGAGGAGGCCACACTATCTTTGAGTGGATGTGGGCTGGAGGTCAGGATGGGAGTCTCCACCTGGGGTGCAAGTCACAGGACACCACATGGTCCCTGGATAGTGCAGTAGATAGGATGGCTCTCAGGCTGGCAGAGTGGCTCTGCAGGTCAGAACCTGGGGTCACAGGATGCCTCACCTTAGATGTCCAGGCCATCACAGGTGGGATGGCTGGTGGCCAGGCATGCGGATGGGTTCTGAGGGTGACTTTGGAATTGGATTTCTTTTTTTTTTGGTGTTTTTGAGACAAGGTTTCCCTGTAGCCCCAGATGGCCTGGAACTCACTCTGTAGACCAGGCTGTCCTTGAACTCACAGAGATCAGCCTGCTTCTGCCTCCTGAGTGCTAGAATTAAAGGCGTATACCACCAAGCCCAGCTGGAATTGGATAATTTTTAAAATTTTTATTTATGTGTATGAGTGTTTTGCCTGTATGTATGTAAGTGCACCACATGTGTGCAATGTTTGCAGAAGCCGAATGAGAGGGTTGGAGCCCCTGGAACTGGAGTTATGGGTGGTTGTTAGTAGCCAAGTACAGTACTTGGAAGCAAGCCTGGGTCCTCTCCAAGAGCAGCTGGTGCTTTTAACCTCTGAGCCATCTCTCAGCCCAAGAATTGTATTAATTTTAAGTAGTGGTTTTTGTTGTTGTTTTGCTACATAAATATCTAGAACACTCAAAAGTTGAATTCAAGAAATATTCCTGCCGGGTGTGGTGGTGCACGCCTTTAATCCTAGCACTTGGGAGGCAGAGGCAGGCAGATCTTTGTGAGTTCAAGGCCAGCCTGGTCTACAAAATGAGTTCCAGGACAGCTGGGGCTACAGGGAGATGCTGTCTCAAAAAGACCAAAAAAAAAAAAAAAAAAAAGAAAGAAAGAAATATTCCTTCTTGTACAGAATTATCCTGGGCATTAGTGAATGTCTCCCACCCTGACCCTACTTACTGCTGTCCACGAGTGCCTTCCAACAATCCCTTTGCAGAGCACTGCCTGGCACAAGCACTGAGCTCAGTAGCCGAGTTCACTTTGTGCTCTCTGCTACTTTTCTAACTTGGGGAAAGCCTGTCCTCAGGCACTGAACATGTAAACAACCACCTGTAAACACACTGCACCTTGGCAGCCACCCTCGTCCAGGTAAGTGGCAGAGAGTTCCATAGCTTGTCTAAAAATGAGTCACAGACAGAGTTAGACTTGGTGGAGAAGCTCAGCCTCTAACATTGGCCAGAGCATTGCCTCTCACCACAGGAACCCTGAAAGATTTGTTCTGCCCAGTCCCTTCCCCAGTTCACTCACTAGGGATCTGGCAGAGGACAGGAAAGTTGGGGGGTTCTGAGGACTGTGGCTCACTCCCAAAACACACTCTCACTGATCCCAACACGGCCCATGGCTGAGAAATGCAGATGGAGAAACGCCTGGAGATTGCATTCCTCTAAGTGTGTGACCACGTGGGATGGGGGGCAGGGGCTGGGGAACCAGGGAAATACAGTGAATCCTAAGAGACTGTGTCTGGAAAAGCTAAGATCCAGTAGCCAATAAGTATGTGCATAGAATAATTGACTGAAAAGAAATTGAGCTGGAGAGATGGCTCAGTGGTTAAGAACATGTCCTGTTCTTGCAGAGGACGTGGGTTCAGTTTCCAGCTCCCATGCCAGGAGGCTCATAACCACCTGTAACCCCAGCTCGTAACCCCAGCTCTTGGGCGCTGAGCCCCCTTCTGGACTCTAAGGGCACGTGAACTTACATGCCTAACACAGATACATCACATACATATTAAAAATAATAAAATCAGAAAGAAAGAAAGAAAGAAAGAAAGAAAGAAAGAAAGAAAGAAAGAAGAAAGAAAGAAAGAAAGAAAGAAGAAAGTGAAAGAAATGATGTTGGCTGTTCTGCAGTTGAGAACTGCACACCTAAAGCACAGGTCGACACTGTGCTCTCTGACGTCTTCTGGGGTCCATGTGGCTCTATGAACATAGAAATACAAAATCTTGGGAAACAATTATTACATTGAGTATTGCAAGTTGGAAAAACTCGAGACTAAAGATGGGGTCAGGGAGGAAGGCTGGACTAGCGGCCTGGAACCGAGTGGCCCATGGCCCTCGGAGCAACATGTCCGTTTTATTGTGGCTGAAATGGCAAAACTGCCTCCACTTTATTCCAGCTGATGTTCGCACACCCCATGTTTCTGCCTACCCACCCCCTACCCCTCACTCTAACCCCCACCCTCACCCCCACCCCCACCTGCAGTGGTAGGAAATACAAGGAGAGTGTGCAGGACTGTCAGAAATGGATGGAAGAGCAGGCCAGTCTGATTGACAAACAACAGCTTCATTTCAGCAAGGAAAGACACCCTAGCTCTGCTCTCTGCTCCTCCTCCTCCTGCAGAGCAGTGATCTTACCTCCCCTCTGCGTTTGGGGTCCTCTGGTATGCCGCCAGCACCCCACATGGGAGGCCCTCCCTTGATGCCAATGATGGTTTCTCTTCCTGGCATGACACCCATAGGACCTGTTCCTGGAATAAGGCTGCCCGAGGGAGGCCACATGTCCGGATGCCTGGACTCCTATGACAAGACCTCCCACTCGCGCCATGATGGTGCCCACCCGGCCTGGACAGGTAAGAACAGAGGCTGTCGGATTTGTATTGTGTGTTCAGTTTCGGCAGGAGATCACGGTGCTGCACGGAGTGTTTTCTAGCAGTGGGATAGGAGGAAGACTTCTCCCTTTTCCTGGCAAAAACAACAGTTTTGGAGGGAGAGGTGCGACTAAAGTGCTGTTTCCGTTCGCACTGTGAAATGTGAAAACAAAACAAAACCAAACCGCAGCAAACTAGCTGTTTAGATATCCCACAGTCTGATGACAGCTCTCCAGCCCCAGTGACTACTCATGTGGCTGTACAGACAGCCAGTCCCAGATCTTGGACGAGGAGCTGTCATTAGAAATGTGATGAGGAGGCTGGAGAGATGGCCTAGCGGTTGAGAGCGCTGGCTGCCCTTACAGAGGACCCGGGTTCAATCCCCAGCACCCACATGGTGACTGAGAACCATTTTTAACTCCAGTTCCAGGAGAATCCAACACCCTCTTATGACCTCCACGGCATTGCACAACGTGGGTACACAAACCTACATCCAGACAGTACATTCATACACACAAAAAATAAATAAAAAAAATTTAAAAAGTGATGAGGGGCTGGAGAGATGGTCCCGAAGTTAAGAGCCCTGGCTGCTCTTGCAGAGGACCCAGGTTCAATTCCCAGCACCCACATGACAGCTAACAACCAACTGAAACTCCAGTTCCAGCAGATCCAATGCCCTCTTCTGGCCACTGTGGGCATTGCATGACACAGGTGCACTTACCTACATGCAGGCAATACACTCGTACACATGAAATAAAGATAAATTTTAAAAAAATTTAAAAAGAAAGAAATGTGATGAGCAGTGTTCTGGCTGGAAAACTGCTTGGGAAGAAGTGGGGCTATGCCTGGACCCAGGCCTAACTCACCTCGCCTGTGTGGGGCCTGGTAGAAATGTATCTCTACATTTATAGCCGAACTGTGAGGCTTTACTCAGGGACCCTCTATGTGTGAGGTAGGCTCCCAAGACCCCTGCCTCTCCTGGAACCAGTGAGCCCCACACACCTTTTTTTTTTTGTCTTTTTGAGACAGGGTCTCCCTATAGCCCCAGCTGGCCTGGAACTTGGAGATCTGCCTGCCCTGCCTGCTAGGATTAAAGGGGTGTGCCACCATGCCTGGTTTAAAGACAGTTCTTAGCCGCCATGTGGATGTTGGGGATTAAACCCGGGTCCCCTGCAACAGCGCTCTTAACCGCTGAGCCATCCCTACAGCCCTACACCTTACTTTCTTATTCTGAAATTACAGTCCAAGGTCCCCAAGGTGTTCACACCCCCATGGAAATTGAAGTCCAGGGTCCCCAAGGGCTTACATCCTTGGGACCACTGTCACTTTCTTAACTACATCACAGTTTCAGGTGGTACTTTCTTTTTTTTTTTATTTATTTATTTATTTATTTTTATTTATTTCTGTATGTGTATCAATGTACTGTCTGCATGCAGGTCTGTGCACCCGTGTCGTGCAATGCCGCGGAGGTCAGAAGAGGGTCTCGGATTCCCCTGGAACTGGAGTTCTCCTGGAATTGGAGCTTCAGGCGGTTCTCAGCCACCATGTGGGTGCTGGGGATCGAACCCGGGTCCTCTGCAAGAGCGGTCGGCGCTCTTAAAGTACTTTCTTGTTAAATAAACTGAGCCTGGGTCTAGAGGCCAGGTTTGGGACTATGTGTTCAGTGTGTGTTAACTTATTGAACCCCTCTAATAACCCTTAGGCAAGGTACCATTTTCAAAGCAATCAACCCCATTTTATAAAAAAAATAAAAAGGTGCTGCCAGGTGTGGTGGCACACGCCTTTAATCCTAGCACTTGGGAGGCAGAGGCAGGTGGATCTTTGTGAGTTCAAGGCCAGCCTGGTCTACAGAGCGAGTTCCAGGACAGCTGGGCGACAGGGAGACCCTGTCTTGAAAAGACCAAAAAATAAAAAAAGAAAGAGGTGCTTAGAGAAATTCAGGAACACTCAAAGTAACACAGCAGGTAAGTAGCGGAGGCCAAGTGTGGCCTCAACCAAAGCCACGGGAAGCAGTCTTCCAAGGCTCCCACACAGCGCATGTGAAGAAAAGTGTCTCTGCTCACCGAGCAGAAAGAATGGACATGCAGATACCCAGAACATCAGACCATAGGGGCCTCTGGTACGGAGAGCTCACTGAGGCCACTGCTGATGCCGGGCTCTCGCTCCTCCTCAGTAGCTAACAGGCAGCCTCAGTCCTCACAAAAGATCTTTTATGACTGGATGTGGGTGCTGGGCCCCACATCCTCAAAGTTGGTGCCACAGTGGACCTCCCAGTGCCCTGCAGGCTGCCCTGTGGCCCCTGAAGTCCTCCGGGCTGGCCACCACAGGCAGTGTCTCTTCCCTCGAAAATGCTTCTAACTGGCTGATTCTTAAAAATAGTGTCTTAAAAAAATGGATAAAACATAATGGTGACATTCAGGAAAAAAATGTATAACTTTATAAAATTAAATAAAACAATAGTTTATTTTGAAATAAGGTCTTATGCAGCCCAGGCTGGCCTGAAATTCACTATGTTGCCAAGGATGACCTTGAACTTCTGATCCTCCTATCTCTACTCTCTACTTCCTAAGTGCTGAGATTACAGGCATGTAGGGCTGCATTCAGTTTAACAGTGATGGGGACACACCCCGGGCTTTGTGGGTGGAACACAAGCGCCCTACCACCTGAGCTGCATCCTCAGCCCCCAACAATTTATTTGTCCACAGTTTCACCCCAGTAATACGTGCTTTTAGTTTTTATGATTTGACATTGACACACACACACACACACACACACACACACACATATATATATATATATATATATATATAATTTTGGAGTTAAAAAAACATACTCAGACAGGATTTTAAAGCATGTATGGTTCTGTCTACCTAAATCACAACCAAAGAGATTTTCTGATCCAAGGCCACTTACTTCGGAGTAGCAGAGCACTGCAATGTGAGTTCATGAAGGGAAAGTGTTTATTCAAGGAGGGCAAGTGCAAGTCTCTGAAGACAAAAATAAGGAAGAGTGGCCGGGTGTGGTGGCGCACGCCTTTAATCCTAGCACTTGGGAGGCAGAGGCAGGGGGATCTTTGTGAGTTCAAGGCCAGCCTGATCTACAGAGTGAGTTCCAGGACAGCTGGGGCTACAGGGAGACCCTGTCTCAAAAAGACCAAAAAAATAAATAAATAAATAAGGAAGAGTGAGCTGGAGGGACGGATCAGCTGGTACATGTTGGCCACATAAGCATGAGGATCCGAATCAGACGCCCTGCACTCGTGCAAACGCTGGGTCTGCTGTTCTGAGACTCTACTCCAGCACTGGGCAGCCAGAGGCAGGAGGGTACTGGACGCTCCCTGGACAGCCAGCCTCGAGGAGCCAGTGAGCTCCAGTATAGCAAGAGAACGTCTCAGAAGAGAAGTGGAGGGACAGAGAAGACACTGGACATCAACACACACAAGCACACATGTGCAGGTCCACACACCCACCCAGGCATGTATGTAAACCCCCACAAAAAACTAGGAAGATTATACAAAATACTATGAAATAATACTAAGCTGTAAAAAAATAAGTAAGGGTGATAAGGGTGGTGCCTTTTGAAGATTAGACAGTGCTGGACAGATGTCTGCAGAACCTGTACGTGTGTGCATGCATGCATGTGTAAGGCTGCAGTTCTAGAAGAATCTTTTATGGATAAATCTTACCGGCCATGACATTCCCTCCATTTATTTATTAATTATTCATTCAGTCTTTTTTTTTCTCGCTTCCTTTTGGTTAGAGCTTGACAAAAGTGATTCCATTTTATGAAACAAGTTTCACGGTTTTACAAATCAAAGAGCCTCCAGGCACCAGAAAAAAAAACGTTGATATATGTGCTGGAGAAGTCCGCAGTTCAGCCTTCCTCAGGCGGCAGAGGCAGCCGAAGCTGCAGACAGGCCTCGGAACCTGCACGTTCCTGGGGCTCAGGTGCCGGGAAGCAGGAGCTGGTGCTCGGCCTGCTCCGCCACAGCCGGACAGCTGGGGACAGCTCTGAGGCAGACCTGCAGGAGGCTGTCCTCGCTCGCCACAGCTACCCGAGAAGGAAGCAGAAAAAGGAGAACTTGCGACAGCCACCGCACTTCCTTCAAGCCTCACTCTTGGGACATCACAGAGAAGGCAGTTTAATGGTGGAGAGGCTTAAAGAGGACGCCAGCCGCCGTCCAGCCACCACCCAGCCACCGTCCAGTCACCACCCAGCCACGTCCAGCCACCACCCAGCCACCGTCCAGCCACCACCCAGCCACCACCCAGCCATCGTCCAGCCATCGTCCAGCCACCACCCAGCCACCACCCAGCCACCGTCCAGCCTCATCAGAGAGGTAACTAAGTTCTAGTCTTCTGCCCTTGGCAGCTGGCACAGCAATCCTAGAGCTTCCGCACCCCTCTCCTGTCCTACCACATTTTCTCCTAAGTCATAGCCAGTCATAGCCAGTTCTGCACCTTAAAAAAAAATTTTTTTTTTGGTTTTTTGTTTGTTTGTTTGTTTTTTGGTATTTTTGAGACAGGGTCTCCCCTGTAGCCCTAGCTGTCCTGGAACTCATTCTGTAGACCAGGCTGACTTTGAATTCACAGAAATATGCCTGCCTCTGCCTCCAGAGTGCTGGGATTAAAGTTGTGCACCACCAAGCCCGGCTAAAACTTGGGGTTCTTTTAAAAATGCACAGAGTGTTCTAGAGGCCCTTTAGACAGAGGAGGAAACCACTTGGCTCTGAGTCAGATCTGCCCCTAATCAACAGTGTTCTTCATGGCCATGAGAGGCAGCCAGGGTGCTGGGCCGGAGCAGGTCCAGGAAACATACCTAGCTCCAGCCGACCCAAACCCTTATTTGTCCTGGAACACAGTGTGGCTGCGGCTTTCTGGTTTAGGTTTCAAGAGGGGTGGGGTGGGGGTGGGGGTGGGGGTGGGGACAGAAAGGTCAGAGGCCATAGACTTTGGAAGGGATTTTTCCGAAATTCTGCTGAACTGGGTCTAACTGAAATTTCGCCTCACCTGTTTGCTTTCACTCCGGAGGAGCAGCCGGCTGCAGGCGTCTTCTAGGAGGTCCTTCCGCATCCCCAGGCAGCAGCAGGCGTCGGCAGCCGGTGGTAACCCACACCTCCTCACTTCCAGGTCTTTCAAAGCTCAGGCCTGACTTTGGAAACCTTTCCTTGAATGCCCTGGCCCATTTTGGAGTAGATGCTCTTCCGGGTGACCCCAGCCTTTCTCTGGTAGGATTTAACAGGGGCCGCCATGGGCTCTGTGAATTCCAGAGGCCACAGGGCAGAAGCCCAGGTGGTAATGATGGGCCTGGACAGCGCAGGCAAGACCACGCTGCTCTACAGACTGAAGGGCTACCAGCTGGTGGAGACCCTGCCCACTGTTGGCTTCAATGTGGAGCCTCTTGAAGCTCCTGGACACGCGTCACTGATTCTCTGGGATGTTGGGGGGCAGATCCAGCTCAGGGCCACCTGGAAGGACTACCTGGAAGGCACTGACCTCCTCGTGTACGTGCTGGACAGCACGGATGAAGCTCGATTGCCTGAGGCAGTGGCTGAGCTCGAGGAAATCCTAGAGGACCCCAACATGATCAGCGTCCCTCTCTTGGTGCTGGCCAACAAGCAGGAGGCACCCGGTGCGCTTCCGTTGGCTGAGATCAGAAACAGGCTGTGCCTGGAGAGGTTCCAAGAGCACTGCTGGGAGCTGCGGGCCTGTAGTGCCCACACGGGCCAGGGGCTGCCGGAGGCCCTGAAGAGCCTGAGGAGCCTGCTGAAGTCCCGCTGAAATGCCGAGACTCCCGGTGACAGCCAGGGGGTGGGGAAGCCGAGCTCAGGCAGGCAGAGCAGCTTGTCCTCGAACAGGAAGCACCTGCTGATCCTTGAGAAACTTCAGCTCCGCCTGCCACATGAGAAACCCCTGTATTCTTGGACAGAAAATCATCTTCCCAGGACTTATTCTCAGTGGCGTTTATGTAAAAATCAACTGGTCTTTGAATAATGATACTCTGAGGGACAGTAAAACTCTCCAAACCCTTCATCTTGTTACCAAGAGTGAACGGAACAAAGTTTGCATAATGAATTGAGAACCAAGTTCACAAAGGAAAAGAGCTTTGGAGATTGTATCTGAGTGTCACCTGGACCTCCTGACTGTCAGCAGGACACTCCTAGTGGCTTCTAGACACCGGCCATTACCCCCTCAGTAGGATTCACCCGGCTGGCAGCAGAGGGTGCAATCTGTTCACATACATGTGCAGGATCCACAGGGCTCTCTGTTTTTCCAGAATCTTCCCTTCTTGGGAATTCTGATTGACTCTTCTCTGCCTTGCATCCTATGTTTAATCTAAAAAAAAAAAATAATGATAACAACTGACATTTACATTCTTTTTTTTTTTTTAACTCCTGTTTCTCCTTGCAGCAGATCTTTCCTTAAAAATTAGATCAGGGGCTGGCTCACTGGGAAAGGCAGCTCCCTCCATACATGTGCCATGCCAACGGCGTACATACATGCATACATGCATACATACATGCATACATAAATGTAATAGTGTGTGTACCCCCCAAAATGTAAAAAAAAAAAATTAAAATCAGGTCAAGCTGAAGCTATGGCTCAGTGCCTAGCACGCACAAAGCCCTGGGCTCAATCTCTAGCCTTCTGGGGAAGGACGCACAAAGTATAAGAACCAGATCAAGGGCACAGCACACGCCGGTCATTGTGGGCTCAGGAGTGAGAGGTGGTCCTGACACCAGAGGCTGTAAAGTGAGATCCCGTCTCTAAAAGAAAATAATAATAATAATAATAATAATAATAATAATAAATCAGGGGATATGGGGCTGGAGAGATGGCCCAGCATTTAAGAGCACTGGCTGCTCTTGCAGAGGACCCGGGTTCGATTCCCAGCGCCCACATGACGGCTAAGAACCGTCTTTAACTCCAGTTCCAGGGGAATCCAGCGCCCTCTTCTGACCTCTGCAGCATTGCACGACATGGGTGCACCTACCTACATGCAGACAGTACATTCATACATATAAAAAATAATAAATAAATTTTAAAAATTAAAAGAAAACAAATAACAAGCTGGGCATGGTGGAACACATCTTTAATCCCAGCACTTGGGAAGTAGAGGCAGGTGGATTTCTGTGAGTTTAAAGCCAGCCTGGTCTACAGAAAGAGCTCCAGGCCAGCTGGAGCTACAGGAAGACATTGTCTCAAAAACACCAAAACAAGGGGCTGGAGAGATGACCCAGCAGTTAAGAGTGCCGACTGCTCTTGCAGAGGACCCAGGTTCGATCCCCAGCACCCACATAGCGGCTGAGAACCGTCTTTAACTCCAGTTCTAGGGAAATCTGACACCTTCTTCTGACCTCTGCAGCATTGCACGACATGGGTGCACAAACCTACATGCAGACAGTACATTCATACACATACAAAAATAAATAAAATTAAAAAAAATTCCAATAAAAAAACACCAAAACAAACAAACAAACAAACAACAAACCACTGAGCTTTCAGCACGAGGCTGTGTTCTGGGTGAACTGTGAACCTGGGGGTCCAGGTGGCAGTAATGTTTGTCCCTCACCACAACAGTGACAGGGGACAGGAGGGATGGATAGGGGTCTGTTATATCTGTATATATAAAGACACATTTTTCCATATCATAAAAAGGATGCATGTTCATGTTAGTAATAGCTTAGCACATACACACTACTAATGGTTTGTTTGTTCCGAGTCAACCCTGCCCCTCCAGCCCCCGCCAGATGCTCTTGGAGGACTGCAAGTTTAATACTGACAGGAATGGACTAGACTCAGCATTTTAGGAAGTATCTTAACCCAAACGTCTGCGGGATGATGATGAGGGAGGCACAGACCACACAAGGCTCTAAA
This sequence comes from Rhizomys pruinosus, assembly GCA_009823505.1. Lineage (NCBI taxonomy): Eukaryota > Metazoa > Chordata > Mammalia > Rodentia > Spalacidae > Rhizomys > Rhizomys pruinosus. The sequence continues at coordinate 9,262 of VZQC01009002.1, read as the reverse complement.
CCACAGTTAACCACCTGACCAGGACCAGTGGCCACTGAGGGCCTTTGTTTGCTCTCTCCTCCCTACTCCGCCATAGAGCCTGCTGGCTGCAGAGAGGAGGAAAGGCGTTTTTAAGGTTTAACCAGCTGCCCCCTCAAACTGCCAGCTCTCTGAGTAGAGCACAACTTAAAGATTTTGTTGCTGTCTGGCTCATTTGCTTTGTTGTGACGGACATCCTGAGCACCAGTATTCTGGTTGCAATAATAAAATCATCACCTACGACCCATTATGCCCCACAACTCACTTGCAAAATGTGGGGTTTGGGGCCATTTTTTTTTTTTTTTTGTAGGGAAGAGGATCCATAACTTTGATCATACTTTTTTTAATCTTTTTGAAACAGGGTCTCCCGATAGTAGCCCCAGCTGGCCTGGAACTCACTCTGTAGACCAGGCTGGCCTTGAACTCACAGAGATCCATCACCTGCCTCTGCCTCCCCAGTGCTGGGATTAAAGGCGTGTGACACCATGCCCAGCCTTGATCAGACTTTTAAAAATCTATTTTATTTATTTTTAAATTTTATTTGTATGACTGTATTGCCTGCGTATATAAGTTCACCCACGTCGTGCAATGCCCGAGGAGGTCAGAAAAGGGTGTTGGATCCCCTGGAACTGGAGTCGCAGACAGTTGTTAGCCTCCATGTGGGTGCTGGGACTAGAACCTGGATCCTCTGCAAGAGTAGCCAGTGATCTTAACCACTAAGCCGTCTCTCCAGGCCCAACTTGGGTAATACTTTCAAAGGTGTTATGACCCCCAATAGAATCACAGATTTGGTCTAATCACTCCTCCAACTCCAAAATCCTTTTAATGACAAAGAGCTTACATTCAGGGGCTGAGAGATGGCTCAGTGGGTGACAGTGCACACTGCTCTTGCAGAGGAGTGGAGTTCAGATGCCACCTCATGTTAGGTGGCTCACAGCTTCCTGTACTCTGGCTGCAGGGGACCCAACACCCTCTTCTTGTTCCTGCAGGCACCAGCATTCGTATGCACGTGTCTGCCCACACAGACACCCATATGCATACACATAATTAAAAATAAAATAAATCTTGGTGGCCGGGATGGTGCAGACCTTTAATCCCAGCACTGGAGAGGCAGAGGCAGGTGGATCTCTGTGAGTTCAAGGCCAGCCTGGTCTGCATAGTGAACTCCAGGATAGCTGGGACTACAGGGAGATCCTGTCTCAAAAAGAAAAAAAGATTTAGTAAAAGAAAAATATTTTTTTTTTTTTGGCTTTTTCGAGACAGGGTCTCCCTGTAGCCCCAGCTGTCCTGGAACTCACTCTGTAGACCAGGCTGGCCTTGAACTCAAAGATCCGCCTGCCTCTGCTAAAGAAAAATATTTTTAAAAAACTTACATGCAATGTGCTGCACCTGTTCTTGGATGTCCCAGCACCAGGGGCTGAGCCTTTTCCCACCCCTCTAACAGCTATAGCTTCCAGGGCTAGTACTGGTATAAATTGGCCCTTGAGTGTGAAATGCCCAGACACAAATGGACACTTTTGTATTTCTACAATGTCAGAATTTATTGAATAAGTTCACAAGCTGAGTCTGCTTCATTGGCTGCAATTTGTCAAGTAGTCCCGATTGCCCTTAATAGCTGGCTGTTGACAAACAGGTTATTTTTACTCCAATCTTCTTATTAATATTAATTCTCAGATCACACATCACACTTTAAGCATACATGGCTGCTTAAAGTGGGGTGTGTGTGTGTGTGTTTACAAGCACAGCTACAAAAGGATTATAGAGCAGGATTCAAAGAGGCCTTACTGAACGAAGACACAGAGCGGATAAGCAGTCATTGTAGGTGGTTAGATCAGATACTAAGAAACCTAGTTGGAGAGGCTTAGGACCTGGAGGAGAGGTGCAGGACCTCAAGGTCGGCCCCGTGGGCCAGACCACTGCACTGGTCGGATGAGTTGGCCTTGGGGGACTGTGCTGACTTGCAGCACCAGAAACCGTTGGTAGTTCTCTGTGTACTAGCCCTCTGATACAGACACCAGGAGGCCAGACGGCGGGTAGGTAGAGCCAAGATGTCTCCTGTGTGGTCTCAGGTCTGGAGTCTGCCAGATCCCTGGACTCGGGTTCTCTTCAACTCTGAGCTGTGTGTGCCAAGTTCTTGTTACTCATTTATTATCTTTCAGAACTTCCTCTGCTAGACACCAAGAACTAGGGCTGTCAGTTCCATGGATCTCTGGCTGGGAAGGTCAACAACTGGGCTTGAAACGAAACCAAGTATATCCAGCTGTAAAGAGTGGATAACATGCTTCTAGAGAGCTTAAGCTAAGGGCTGGAGAGATGGCTCAGCAGTTAAGAGCACTGGCTGCTCTTGCAGAGGACTGGGGTTCGAATCCCAGCACCCACATGGCGGGTAACTCCAGTTCCAGGGAATCCGATGCCATCTTCTGATCTCCACGGGCACTGCATGACACAGGTGCACTTGCTGCACACCTACAGCCAGTATACTCATGCACATAAAATAAAAATGATAAAGAAAAGAAAGCTCAAGCTAAAGAAGGCTTTCCATTTGCAGAGCTGCTGGAGAACATTCTGGCTGGAGTGAAGAATGTGGCTTGGAAGCAAGAGAGAGAGAGGCTGTAGCTTCCTCGAAGTTAGAGAGCAGGGGCAGGCCAGAGCGACGTCCCACGCGTTAGAGAGCAGGGGCAGGCCAGAGCGACGTGCGAAGGAACCTGGGCTTTGAGAGTTAGTGCAAGTGGAGCGGAAGAATGCGAAGATGACTCAAGATTTTGAGCATCCTGAGTGGAGGGACTGGAGCAGCCCAGGCAGAGGTGCACGTGGACGGGCCAGGGTGCTGCCGGGCTGGAGCAGCTCTGCATCTGACGTGCTAGGTAGAAATTCCATTCCAGGTTCTTCTGCGTCTCTGAGACACTGAGCGTGTGAAGTGGTTCCTCCTCTCTGAGGCTCGCATCCTTATACAATTTATGATTTACCGTGTGAGTTCGTTTTCCGTAGATCTGTCTCCCTCGTGTGACTCTCTCGGGCCCTGGGGCATGACAGTGTCTCAGAGATTTCAAATGCTTTAGGCACATTCTTAATTCCTCTACTTGGTTCCTAGACTTCATGGGTCGGGTTAGCCTGGATTCTCACAGTTCAGGGTGCAGCCTAGAAAAGCGGTCTCTCTGTGAATTTTCTTTGTTTTTGAGATGAAGTCCTGCTGTGTAACCCAAGTTGGCTTCAAACTCTATCTCCTTGGCCCCTCAGGTCTGTGCCACTGTGAAGACTAATTTTCATCATCAACCTGAATGGATTTGGAATCTTTTAGGAAACAACTCTAAGCCTGTCTGTGAGGGCACTTCCAGAGAGGTTTAAATGAGGAAGGACACTCCTGAACGTGGGCACTGCCATGTCCTATGGCTTGACATGCCGGACTGAATAAAAAAGACATGAGTGCCCGCCTTCCTCCCTCTCTACTTCCCGATTTCAGATGCAGCGTGACAGTCAGCACCAGCTACTTGACAGCCCACATCCCCAACTGTGAGTCCGCATGCCTTCTTCTAAGTCACTCCTATCAATATCTTGTCCCAGCAACAAGTAATGTCAGGCTGGCAAGATGGTTCAGCCAAGCCTGGCAACCTCAGTTCAATCTGAGAACCCACATGGTAGAAGCAGAGACCCAACTTGGACAAGTTGTTCTCTGACCTACATATGTGTGCTCATACATGCATACATAAATGTAACTTTTTAAAGTAACAAGTACAGCTACCATGCCCAGTTTCCAGCGAGTCCATCTGATAGGTGATTCTCCTTCTTTGTAGCCGTGACTGACGACTCCCCCCCCCCCACTCTGCCTAGGGACACAGATCTGGTTCCAGGCAGGTGCTATACAACCTCTGTCCCAGCCCTGGGTTCCCCTGGCTCTTATGAAATCTTCAGGCCTCCAACTCTCACTACCCAACGTGCCTGTGGGCTCTCTCTTTGTTCTACCACTTAATGATGTTTCTTTCTTGTTGTCAGGCAATATATATCTAAAAAACTTTAAGTCAGGCATGGTGGCACATGTCTGTAATCCAAGCACTTAGGGGAAACTGAGGCAGGAGATTGAGTGCTGTAGTTTACTGAACATCCTTGAAAGCCATCTTATGGGAACAGGGCCTTGCAGCCCTCGGACCTTCTTCAAAGGAAAGAACAGTATGAGAGCCCGATAGTACGGTCCTTGGGCAGATGGAGGAGCGTTGATCATGTGACTAAAGCCTGGGAACTGGGTCCCTAGAACAGCCCAAAATAAAATCCAAGTATGAAAATAAGAAGCAGCTCGCTGGCTTGAGAGCCCAAGTGGGGGCAGCGATTGCTACCCCAGGCCTCCTTTGCGATAAAAGTGGTCCACACTGCTTCTAGGGTACGCCGTATTCAGAGTAACGTGACTTTTAGTCCCCATGGAGAAGGGGTAAGAAGCAGGGACCTATAGCCAGATCCAGGGAAGTCTAACAGGAAGGGCTCTGGCTGCCTCGGTGCCCGGAGCACGCCAGGCAAACCCTGAAGCAGGAAGTGGAGAAGCTGACCTTTCCTTGGGTCTATGAAAACAAGTACACGTAAGAGGCTTGGGGGGCCGGGGGTGTAGCTCAGTGGTAGAGCGCTTACCTAGTGGTGTAGATCAGTGGTAGAGCGTTTACCTAGTGTGCGTAAGGTCCTGGGTTCAATTCTCTAGACCGTAAAAAGAGAAAAAAAGGAGGGTTGATTCTTTGTCGAATGTGAGATGCTTCACTATTATTTTTCTCGGGGCATTTATTGTAGGAGACTTGCGACTTTTCATTCTTTTTTTATCTCTTCATTAGCTACACAAATCTTTTGAAAAACTAACTCAGTAAATCTCTGTGTAACTTTGTCTGTAGGGCGATAATCAAGGGAGAAGGCGGTCAGGGTTTCTGTGGGATCCTGACCTCCTTTCAAGTTGTACATACATATACACAGGAATTTTGCACATACATATACACAGGAACACACATGTATACATATCTTCCTGAGAAACAGAATTATCATCCCCTTCTGCCTGTGAAAAGTTTAGCCTCAAAATAGTGAAGGATAGTGCCCAAGGCCTAGAGTCCGTGAGCTTTCTTCCTGTTCCCCTAGACCCAGAACGGTCTTCAAAGGGACTGTGTAAGCAAGGAAGCCTATAGCTGCCCCATCAGGGTAAAAACTCAGTGTAAAGAATATTCTGGGCCTTAAATGTACATAGGAACCAGGCCTGGCAATGCAGGCCTGTCATCTCCATTACTCAGGAGAATCACAAGTTCAAGGCCTGCCAGTGGGACAGAATGAACTCTAAGCTAGCCTGGGCAGCTTTAGGATAAAATAAAATAAAAAGTAAGCCCGGCCAGGTGTGGTAGTACATGCCTTTAGTCCCAGCACTTGGGAGGCAAAGGCAGGCGGCTCTCTGTGAGTTCAAGGCCAACCTGGTCTCCATAGTGAGTTCCAGGACAGCCGGAGCTACAGGGAGACCCTGTCTCAGACCAAAAACAAAAAAAAGTAAGCCCAGTGTAGATACCTTTAGTCCTAGGACTCTGGAGGCAGAGGCAGACAGATCTCTGTGAGTTCAAGGCCAACATGATCTACATAGCGAGTTCCAGGCCAGCTGGAGCTTCAGGGAGACCTTGTCTAAAACAATAAAAAAGGGGGTGGGGGGGAGAAGGGATGTGGATGTAGCTTATTGAGAGAGTGCTCACCTAGAATCCCCCAGTGTAGGGCTGGAGGCATGGCTCAGTGGTAGAGCACCTGCCTAGAATCCCCCAGTGCGGGGCTGGAGGCATGGCTCAGTGGTAGAGCACCTGCCTAGAATCCCCCATGAGGGGGATGGTGTGACTCAGTGGCAGAGCCTTGCCCTGAGCATGTTTGAGGCCCAAGTTTCCTTGTGCAATCCTGGTAAAAAAAATTTTAAATGATGGGGGGTGTTCCTTATGAGGACATCAGGTTGAGGAAACAAGTGTGTTCCTGAGGGAGGTGACTGGAGAACCCATCCCTGGAGGTAGGAGGTTGGCCTGGAACTTGGAGCCCTGAGCAGGAACCCTCACACACTCATAGAGTTCACCTTCCCCTCCCCCAACTCTCCTCAGGTGGACTGGTGTGTCTGACAGCCAGGGCCAACCCTTCCAACCTTCCCTACAAGAAGGCACTAGAAGCTACCCTGGACTCACTGGAGCAGGCTGGGGCTTGGGAATGCCTGGCAGCCCAGACAGTGGACTGCTGGGAACTGGGCACCTCAGAACTGGAGAGGGTGCCAGGCACCTGTACCAAGGATGGCTTCATCCCAGGCATCTTCTACCTGTACCTATAATGGGAGGGAGCCCAAGGGGAGGGAGGGAGCCCAGGGGGAGGGAGGGAGGCTGAGTCCCCAGCCCCCAGCTGATCTTTGATCTTCCATGTATGGCTTTAAGCAAGATCCCCTTAGGAATGCAGTGCTCAGTAAACTCCCCAAGGACATGAAAAGACTTGTAATGCTCCAGTTCTTTGTCTCCAGAAAACAGGGACTTGGGACTGGAAAGATGGCTCAGTGGGTTAAGAGGGTTTGCTCCGCAAAGCTTGAGAATCAGTTCACATCTCCAGCATCCATGTAAAAATCATGGGGTTACAGGCACTAGAGTAACCCCTACATGGGGTTATGGTGGATCTCGATGCTCAGCCAGCCTAGTCAGTGAGTTTCCCTTGATAGAAGGGAAAGACCCTGTATCAGAGGGATAAGGCAGAAATAGAGAGGAATGCAGAGGAAGGGGAGGCCCTGACACCCTGCTTTGGTCTGCTCGTGGGTGGATGTACCCACTACTAGTGCATGGACAAGAGAGGGAGAGAGAGAGAGAGAGAGAGAGAGAGAGAGAGAGAGAGAGAGAGAGAGAGAGAGATCCACTGTGACAGAATCAAGCTCATTCTTTTTTTTTTTTCTTTCTTTCCTTTGGTCTTTCTGAGACAGGGTCTTCCTATAGCCCCAGCTGTCCTGGAACTCACTCTGTAGATCAGGTTGGTCTTGAACTCACAAAGATCCTCCTGCCTGGGGCTGGAGAGATAGCCTAGCGGTTAAGAGCACCAACTGCTCTTGCAGAGGACCTGGGTTCAATCCCCAGCACCCACATGGAGGCTAAGAACCATCTTTAAACTGGGCGTGGTGGTGCATACCTTTAATCCCACCACTCAGGAGTAGAGGCAGGTAGCTCTCTGTGAGCTCAAGGCCAGCCTGGTGTACAGATTGAGCTCCAGGCCAACTGGGACTAAAAGGGAGACCCTGTCTCAAAAATACCAAAAAAAAAAAAAAAAAGTTAAATAAATAATAAGTAATTTTTAAGGTGTCAGAAGCCCACCAAGGCTACATAGTGAAAATAAATTTTTTTATTTTTATTTATTTTTTTTTTTATTTATTTTTTTTTATTTTATTTTTATTTTTTTTTTTTTTAATTTTTTATTGAGGTTTGTGCATTTTATACATCATTTTCCAATTCAGGTCAGCATATTTCCCTTTCCCTTCCCCCCCACCCCCACCCCTCCCCAGATCATGTATTTCTGCCATAACTGTCCTGCATCTTTCAGGTTTATTTTTTTCATTTTTTAGCTATAAGTGATAATCCATGGTATAAGCATCCTTCGTGCAAAACCAATCTATAGCTGTTGGCCCAAACCCCCACGTCCCACCATCAGTGGAGGTGACAGGTGTTTTGTTCAATCAAGTTGATCAAATGAGTGTCCAACTACATCGCTGTAGTTTTCACCGTTCACCCCAATCGCAGCCTTTACATTCTACCACGCCCCCTCTTCCGCAGATGTGTTCCCTAGCTTAGAAAAGGGGCACAGGTGGATGAGAAAGTAAAACTGTCCTCTCTCTCTGGAGCTTTGACTTGGATTCTGTCAATTCTGGCTGTTTCCTTTCATGGGCTGACAGTTTGTTCAGGAGTAACCTTTCGATCCTATAATGAAGCACAAGCAATTAGATATATAGGTTATTTAAGCAGCAACTAATAGTTCTGGTAGTTACTTTGCATAGACACTTTTGTTTGGATGATATGTTAATTCATGAATTTATATTTTACCCCCTGATAAATATAACAGGGTCTTACTGTGGCTTATAACATCTCCTAACCTGTAGAGGATTAGGCTTGTGGCATCAGCCATGGGGTTATTCCTCCGAGAGAGCCAACAGCCAATTAGATTTGGGATATACAGGCAATGGCTGCCTCCTGCACAGTATTTCCAGGAGGTGAGTGTAGCTGTGCTGATGTTGGAGTCTTGCTTGACTCAGGGAGACCCGTATTTGCTTTATTGGTTTAGTGGCCTTTTGGGAACACTCTCTGGCATTCCAGAGGCCATCTGTACCCTTGCATGTGTGTCTCAATACATCCCTCCCATGTTAATCAGGTCTTCGCAGCAGGGTCTTATTGCTTCTCCTCCTGCAGGTATCCCAACTTAGGGGCAAGGAGCCCTTACCTTTGTGTGGGCCTTGGATCCCCTGGCCAACATCCCCCTGGTAGAAACAATCCATTGCTGATGTCAGAGCTCCTGCATTAATATATCTTTGCCTAAGTGCATAGCCCCAAGGACTTTAGTTTATATTTGTTCTGAACAGAAGTTTATAATCCTTTTCAAGTTCTTATGTCTATTAGTCAATTAAAGAAGCATTTTTACCGGTTTTATAAGAGATTACCTCTATAATAGTTGGTCTCCCATTTACAGTTGGAAAATGACATCATCATCGTCATATTTCTCCTTGTTCTATGGGGGGGGAGGCAAGAAAGTCATATAAAAACCTTTGTTGCACCTAGAAGGTATAAGTTTCATAGGACTCAATATAGATAGTTGTTACACTGTAAGGATCCACAGAAGGGTTCGATGTTTATGGCATCTGAGGCTTTTCTTCTTTAGATGTTCAGACGGTCAACCTTTCACGTTGCCACTTTTTGGTACATCCTACTCAATGCAAAGCTGTATCTTTTCTTTCTCAGCCGTTAAGTTGGTGACATTTGTCCTGTTGGAACAACAAAACTCTTCCCAAGTTAGTTTTAAGATTTGAATTGCAAGGTCTGACTAGAGGGTTTCATGTCTGTCTGACCGCCCCCCCCTTTTTTTTTAACCATGAGGTCTCCAGAAGACAGTTGTATTAGTACATAACTAAGGGTGAATCAAGGCCAGATTTCCTCAAATTCACCCATCTGTTTGTGGGTGACTATATATGATTGAACTTGGGAAGCAAACTTAATTTTTGCTTTAAATCATCTTAAAGAGATGCTACAAGTTG
>VZQC01009000.1:2361132-2371176 GCA_009823505.1 Rhizomys pruinosus | reverse complement strand
GAACAGAGATCAAGGAAGATACCTATGTCGATCTGCGACTTCCATATGTGTGCATTTGAACACAGTTGTATGCCCACACCTACACAAACATAAATATTCTACATACACATCCTGATAAAAGATAAAGAAAAAAAATTTTGTCTGCAGAGAAAGTAAGAGTCCATACAAAGTGATTACTATGGGGGGGTAGTTGAAAGAGAAATAATGAGGTGAAGACAGGGAATGACTGTTAAATATTTCCATGCTTGTGTTGCTTTCCATGGCCAGAAGAAATGAGAGATAAGAGTTCCTGTAGATATTTGAAGATGTGTATTGCATGGGCAAAGGACTCAAACATGTCTTGTTCAATTATGTCTTTGAAATAGAGAACAAGATCAAATATTAATTGAGTTTTGAGGCAAGATATAAACTTAGAAAGAGGACAGAAGAAAGTGTTGAAGTTTGAAGCCTGCAGTTTTCAGAAGAGGAACGTAGTAGAAACCTGTGAGCACAGCATACAGGGCCAGTGAGGGGTGCTCTGAATCCACACAATGGTGGTGCCCTGTTGCCTAACTTCCTTTTAGCCCCCAATACCCCAAATCCACATTACAAACCTGTACAAAGGAAACATCATAAAATAAAAGAATAAGCTCATTGAATGTACTAAAATTTAAATGCTAGGGTTGGTCTTGTATGCTCTAGACTGCTTATAAAAAGAAATAATAGTGAAACTCTATTAAACTAGGAATAAAAGGAGACAGAAAAACAGACAGGAGAGTTCAATGGCCTGAATGAAAATATCCAGATAAATATAATTAAAGAGCTCAGAGACGGAGAGCAACAGTCAGATTACTGTACTGGGTGTCAATTCCCCACACTCTGTCAGGTGAAGATGACGTCAAGGTCTGTAGCACAGCACGTCGCTAGTGTTGTTTGCAAAATGAAAACTGAGGAAGCTCACTGAGCCAAGGACTCAAGGAACAGTAAGACATCTCTACTAACCACATTCGGCAGTATCATGTGATACTTGTCTTTCCCGGGGGCACATGTAGGTCGCAAGCACATGAAATTGCAAGATTCCGCTTCTTAACATTGTGGCACTCTGTCCTTTCTTTCCACTGTCCTCGCCATCTCTGCCCCAGCTACTCTCCACCGCAGCTTTCCCTTATGTGGATGATCGGACAATAATCTGGGCTTGGTACAAACTTGTTCCCTAAGTGGTCTTTTGAAATGAAAATACAGTTATAATACAACTCTGCTTAAGACTCTTTATGGTTCCCTTTGTTCACAGAATATATTCATAAGTCCTAGCATGTCACACTTGACTATCTTAACCTTACTTCCTCAACACATAACCTAGTAAGCCCTACCCATACTGGGGTATTTACAGACCTCACAATGACTCTGGTTTTAGCTGTTACTTCTCAGGTTGTCCCTTTAACTTGTCCCAAACCTTGATCATCTCTTTAAGACTGTGCTTTCCCAGTATTTACCACGTGTTCCTGCTCTGTGTATAAATTCCTCCTATAAAGTGGCTGTAACAGCTGGGTGTGGTGGTGCACGCCTTTAATCCCAGGACTCAGGAGGCAGAGAGACAGGCAGATGTCTGTGAGTGCAAGACCAGCCTGGTCACCAGGACAGCTGGGGCTACAGGGATACCCTGTCTCAAAAACACCAAAAAAATAAATAAATAAATAACAATGGAGGGCTATGACAATCACTGTTGAAAACTCTACACTTTTTAGGCTTTTGTTGCCTTTAGGCTTTGTTGCCTTTAAAAACTATGTATCTAAGTAACTATATAATGCAAGCACTAAATTCAGTACCATATATACAGTATTTAATTACTGATGCTGTATAAGTATTAAATAAATGAATATCCCAAAACCAGAGTGATACACAGCTCTGACTAGGCTTTCAGGATCTGTAAAATCCTTCTTCTCTAGACTTGGTAAATTAATACAGCTGTTCCTACAAAGCCCCAAGCTGCAACAACAATATACACATTCACCAAGTCCTACTTCAGACTAGCCTGAAGTCATGTGGGAGATTTCAGAAAGAGTGCTTTTAATATAAACAGAAGAAAGGGAGGCTGATATTTCACATAGACCTAAAAATAGAAGTGATATGTAATCTATGTGAAGTTACTATGTGCCTAAAAGCTCATGGGACTACTCTTTAATGAGAACTGGGAATTCTATATAGGCTGAGTTGGGAGGAGGATAAAATTTAACTATGGGAACTATGACATCCAAACACCAGATTTAAAGAACAATTCTTTTTCAAAATAATATGTTTAAGGTTTTGTAGCCAATGAGAAATTAAAACACAGAGAATGGTAAACTTGATATATAATCAAAACTGTGGAATGACTCATCTGATGATATCATTTTAACATACAAATGCCAAAAAAATCTACACTGGAAATCCCTCTCTCACACCCTGCCTCACTTGAAGGGAAAACAGCAGAGAGTGAGGTAAAGATATAATTCTTCATATTTTTCAGATAAATGTCCCAAGAGAAGATCCTTCAAGGAAGTAAAGAGAAGAACTAAGAGCCAGGCCTGGAAGGAAGATGAGATCTGGAACATGCAGCTGTGAATTTACACACACACACACACACACACACACACACAGTCTTTTCTTCTTCTGACCACAAAGGAGCTGCTGCAAACTCCTCAATCTAGCCCCTTCCCTGCCTTCAATATCCTGGAGCTTTAAACATAACTATAGCATCTCCAGCAAGCACTGAGGCAGGCCTCTCTACTTAGACATCACTATTGCAGGAATTGGTACTGAAGGGCTCCTTTTTATCGACATGCAGCTGCCATCCCATACCTACTTTAAACCACTTCTGCCCTTGAACTGCCTGAAAATGAAGAGGTCTGCTTCCAGGGTGTCCTGTCCACAGTACTACCAACAGGATGACTCATTTACAAAGAAGATCAGATCACATCACTCCCTGCTCAGAACTATCTGACATTTACTCATGTCACTTGAAACAAATGAAAATTCTTCATGGTGGCTTTCAAAGCTGTTACCATTTGGACCTTGAACTTGCTCTATCTCTCTCTCCCTCCACTGGGGTATGATTGACTTTTTCCTATTCGTTTCCCTCTTTTGGAATATTTTGGTCGAGATTTGCCCATGCCATTAAAAGCAGAATATACATAATAAGGTCTTAGAAGAAGGGTTTCTTTTTTTTCGACCTCCACGTTGGAAAACCAGACACAATTTCACTGATCATTAATAGCAACAGGAAGGTCTCCTATGAACTTCCCAAGATGACGTTGTTTGTTTGTTTGTTTGTTTGTTTTGGTCTTCTCCCTGTAGCCCCAGCTGTCCTGACATTTTATTTTTTTACAAAGAGTTCCCTAATCTTTCTCCTTTATTTTCTTTTTCTTTTTCTTTTCTTTTTTTTCAATACGAAAGTGGATGATCCAAACTTTGTTATTTGCATTTTGACAGAAAACAAAAAGTCTTTTAAATTCTTATAATGTATTACTCTCCCTTAGCTATTATATGCACTGAATGCTGTTTTCTTATTAAGATACATAGGAGACCTTCCTGTTACTATTAAGCATCAGTGAAACTGTGTCTGATTTTCCAATGTGAAGGCCAAAAAAACCTTCTAAGACCTTATTCTGTATATTCTGCTTATGTTTAAAGCTCCAGGATATTGAAGGCAGGGAAGGGGCTAGATTGAGAAGTTTTCAACAGCTCCTTTGTGGTCAGAAAGTGTGTGTGTGTGTGTGTGTGTGTGTGTGTGTGTGTGTGTGTGTGTGTGTGTAAATTCACAGCCTGCATGTTCCAGATCCTATCTTCCTGCCAGGCCTGGCTCTTAGCTCTTCAAGGATGCAACTAGGTTTTAAAAATGGAGAATATAGACTTTAAAGAAAGTAATGGAGGTGGAGCTGGAGAGATGGCCTAGCGGTTAAGAGCACCGACTGCTCTTACAGAGGACCCGGGTTCAATCCCCAGCACCCACATGGCGGCCTAGAACCGTCTGAAACTCCAATTCCAGGAGAACTCCAGTTCCAGGGGAATCCAACACCCTCTTCTGACCTCCGCGGCACTGCACTACACCGGTGCACAAACTTGCATGCAGACAGTACATTCATATACAAACAGAAATAAATAAAATTTAAAAAAATTAAAAAATAAGAAAGTAGTGGAGGCTTCTCTACCACTACAGCCAACATAGCAGGTACTGTATGCAGAAATGTACCTCAGAGTAGGCAAGACTCTCATAAATTTATCACCACCTCAGTGGCCTCTGGCCTACAGCCAACAAACTCTCTTAATATTTTATTTAACAAATCGGATTCTTTTCTCAACTATGAGCTAGTTTTCCCCAGACAAACACATTCTCTTTTCACATTCTTCTTTACCCTGGGCAATTTCATCTGCACTTACGATTGCCTCAGGAAAAGTATTCTGATTCCATTTTAGAGCCAACTCAGAATATTTGCTTGCATGCTTTAGGTGTCCATGGCTCCCCAGTCCAAAATAGAAGAAGTCTTTATTTTGGTCTTTTTCTGATGTTTTCTATCTCATCCCTCAGGAAGTTTATATCCATGAATTATACCAGCATTTCCAAATTTACAGCATAAATATTTATTGAATCCCACATTAGAGCAAACTATCCCAATTGGTTAGTTGGCTTCAGAAAGTCTCCCAAAATTCCACTCCATGTGCCCCTGGTTCCATCCAGTGCATCTGCCTCATTGTGGAAGGAAAGAGTTTTTGCAAAACACAAATCTGATTATGTCACCTCCTGTTTAACTCTTTGAGATTCATATTGTCCTTGATGTACAGCTAAATTTACTCAGCATACCCTACAGGCTTTGTCACAGCCTCCTCCCATCCAATCTTGACAGTACACTAAATTCCATCCACATCCTGAGTATCCCTGTTCCTTTCCAGCCCAGTGTCTTGCCCCATGCTGTTCCCTCATCTAGAACATTTCTTTCACCATCTTAATCCAGTGTGACTTATTCTTCAGAACTCAGTTTGTGCCGCTTCTCCCAGATGCCTTCCCCAACCTGCTAGTCAGTCTCTCATAGACTCATGTCCATCTTCAGTACACTGATTTCAGTTTCCTTTCTACACTGTGGCTCAGAGAGAACAGAAACTCTATTGGCTTCTATATCATTTTATCTCTTTTCTAGAGCAGGGCTTAGCATACAATGTAAAAATGTATGGACTTAGGAAGACTTGGGACAAGTCTTGTTTGAACTCCATTTCCACATCTAGTAGCTATGAGAACCTAAGCTTTATTAATGGACCTCCTTATGTAAAATGTTAATAGTAATTAAAAGCTTTTCAAATGGTCAGGGTGATTATCTATGTAAAGCACTTAGAAGAAAATCTGGGATAAGATAATATTATTGTCAGCGTGATTATCAGATAGTATAATTTATGTAAAGCCTTAGAACAAAGTCTGGAATAAAGTAATATTATTATCATAGAAGATAGTCAATAAATGTTTTTAAGCATCAATAATGTATGTCTTATCTCTTTAGCATTTGTATCATAGTAAATTGTAGTAAGCATTTATACCAAACATCAGTACTTCATAAACTTTAATCAGAATTCAAGCTAATAAATTTAATGATGCTTACAAAGGACATTTAATGACAAAAAGGTTTCATGATGTCATTAAAATAAGCAGTATGCAAATTTGCTTTTAAAAGATACCTTCTAAAAGATTGTTCACAAATATGAGAACAAATCATAAAATGTTAATAATTCTAATAGTGGGTTAAATTTTTGTGTAGGGAATTTTTGGTTTGGCTTTCTGTATTGCTGTAATGAACCCAGTACCTTGTATATACCAAGAAATCACTCTGCCTCTGGGCTACATTCTCAGCCCCACAGTAAGTAGTTTCTTATACACTTTTATACTTTATTAAATTTTCTGAAAATTTCAATAGAATACTAATTTTGATATCTTACATTATTTTTTATGTGTATGAGTGTATTACCTACATGTGTGTTAAGTGCACCCATGTCGTGTAATGCCCATGGAGGTCAGAAGAGGGTGTCAGATACCCTGGAACTGGAGTTATGGACAGTTGTTAGCTGCCATATGGGTCCTAGGAATCAAACAAAGGTCTTCTGTAGGAGCAGCTAGTGTTAACTGCTGAACCATCTCTCCAGCCCCTAGAATACTAATTTTATATTAAAAGAAAATAGTGAAATTCCTTTCTTCATTTATTTATTTGGAAGTAGACCCAAAATGAGCTTTCTAATGTGAGAAAAGTAAGTAAACAAACTTCCCTGGAAACATCAACTCTCATAACTTTTTTCATTTTAAGAAAAAGTTATCAGTATTTTCCCCTCTCAGTTAATAGTGTACAGTAAATCAAAATGCTCATTCCAAGCCTCCACTACTTTCTTTAAAGTCTTTATTCTCCATTTTAAAGCCTAGTTGCATCCTTGAATTTCCTTTGGGGTCCATCACTGCCAGTTTAACAAATAGCAGGTTCCACCACCTGCTCTTCCTCCCATTCATATGCCCAAGGTAGCTCTCTCCTTACTTACTCTTTGCATCATCTAGAAACTGTATCTCTCTCTTCATACTTAGTTGACAATGTCTCACCAGTTTGTTTGAATGAGTCTCAACTGTTTAACCTCTAACCAAAATAATGGCCATACTCGACATACATTATCTTTCTCTCTACACTTACTATGACCTGCACAACTAAAGCAACATATTCATCTTGTCACCTAGTTTACACATCTTTTATATCACTTCAAAATGTAATTTATCTCTGGTACATACACAAAACACATGATTATGATGAAGTAACTCTACACCTGTATTCCAGAATGGGAAATTAGGTAATTAATAAGGGAGTAAGGTGATTTCATTTCAACTCTACCTTGCTTTCATGCTAGATGTTC
The DNA here is from genome assembly GCA_009823505.1 of Rhizomys pruinosus. Taxonomy (NCBI): domain Eukaryota; kingdom Metazoa; phylum Chordata; class Mammalia; order Rodentia; family Spalacidae; genus Rhizomys; species Rhizomys pruinosus. The sequence continues at coordinate 2,364,288 of VZQC01009000.1, read as the reverse complement.
ATATTCTACTTTTCATAGCTTAATATTTTTATAAAATTTTATTAGTAATGACCTTTTAGTTATATATTTTGTCCCCCCAAACTATTTCTGAATAATTCATCCAAAATGGTCCAGCAATTTTCATTCTTCTTCAGATACTTAATCTAGTGTGCATCTTTAATTCATCCTGCTCAGCATTCCCACCTGAATCACTAAAAAAATGTCTCAAAGTAGTCATAGTCAGATATTATACAAATAAAACTTCAAATATTAATCCTTTGCATAACTTCTAATAGCCAGGCAGCCAACTGATTAGTTTCAAGCCTATATCTCAGAGATATTTTTTTATATTTCCTTCTCTTGCACCCCTGCTTCTTTGCTTTTTAGCTATTATTTATTTGTTTACTTTTGGTGTGTGTTATGCTAATATATATGTTGGCGCAGCCATTTTGTGCAACATAGATCAGAGGAAAACATCGGATCCCCTGGAATCCGCATTAAGGGTGATTGTTAGCCACAATGTGGGTGCTGGGATTTGAACCTGGATCCTCTAGAAGAGCAGCCTGTGCTCTTATCTGCTGAACCATTCTCCATCCCGCATCCCTGCTTCTAACACAAAGATCCTAAGAATAGCATTTGCTTTTTCTCTTTCCATCATTTTTTTTTCTTCATGCGTCCTGCACTATCATCATCCATTATTAAACATTTCAGTTTCCTCGTGGTTACTAAAACTCTCAGCACAGAACATCCACAGGCTGCAGAGATTCTTACCCTATGCTAAACTACTCCTCCTTCTAAAGTCTCAAACATTCTCCCAATTCTTACAGTATCTCCACCCCTCACTTCAAATTTCTGTATCCTTTTTGAAATTAGGCTATCAATCTACAAAATTTAAAAAAATGACAGAACATATTGTAAGCTGCAATGTACTGTGGCATTATAAGGTATGGTTACAAACTGTTTTATGCTCCTACTTTAAGAGATTTTTGTCTGCTGCTAAGAAGGTTGACCAGGCTCCAGTGAATGAACTCAAACCAATGGACACCTGGGAACACAGAGTTGATGCAGTAGGCCTTAACATGTATGAAAGAATGCATGAAATCTGGCAGGGGGATATGTGGGAATCCAGATGGGGGAGAATCGATTTTTTTTTTATGCAGTAGATGATGAATAGCACAGAAACCCACAACTGGCCAGCGTGCAGAGAAGAGGCCCCTGAGTGCTTATCCCAGAATAGGACACCTGTTTCAAAGGTGACAAGGTTCAGGAATCACTGCAGAAAAAGAGACAGAAAGATTGTAAGAGCCAGAGGGAGTAGATGACAAGGAAACAGAGTTCTCCAGACAGCCGGTCAGTTACTCATATGAGCTCACAGCAATGGTGACAGCATGAGCAGGTCCCATGCAAACTCAAGCCAGACAAAATCCCACCAGAGTCATGAGGAAGCAGGTAAGAAATCCCAGTCCAACCTAAGGAACTTTTGGTTGATGGCTGCTGGCAACAGGAAAGACAATGTCTTCTAGGATTGAGACTCTTGGTGGGCCCAGTGGATGAACCCACACTGAAGGACATTTGGGGACACAAATCAAACTCTATAGGCATATATATATATATATATATATATATATATGAAAGTATATTAAATTGGGTGGAGGTGGGATGGTGAAAATAGGGAAGGAGATCTAAATACCATCAAACTACATTGTATGAAAATGGCAAAAATTAAATTTAAAAAGATGCATTGTATGAAAATGGCAAAAATTAAATTTAAAAAGATGCATTGTATGAAATGCACAAAAATTCAGTTAGAAATAAAAAAGAGATTCTAATATGAGGTTCTAATCATCCTCTCCTGACTATGTACTAGATTTCATAATTGACTTCTAATGAGTAAATATAGAACAAGTAATGAACATCTCTTCAGTGATTAAAGCATTTTAGTGCTTGTTCTCTCTTAGTTTTGGATTCCTTACTCTGGAGGAAACCAACTGCAGTGACACAAGGACATTTAACCGGCCATGTAGAAAGAAACTGATGTTTTGTGCCAAAAGCCACGTAGATGTTCCCATCTTGGAAACAGAACCTCCAGCCCCAGGCAAGTCTTTGATATGACTGCAATCCCAGGTGACTTCAGCTCTTGGGGAATGGTAACTGAGAAACACATAGCTAATACCTCTCAGCTTCTCAATGCAAGAACTTGTGTGAAATAACCTATGTTTGTTGCATTTAACAACTCTATCTTCTAGCAAGGGCAACAACAGTGGGTAACTAATATAGGTAGCATTTATTCTACCAAGAAAATAAACAAATATGTTAATTCCCACCATCTGGTATGAATAGGACACTATACTCAAACATTAATGGAAAGTAGAATGATACTGAACACTGAGTTCTACCTGCAAACCTTACCATTCTCTCTGGCCTAACCTTCCAAGCTCTAGAATTCCACTTAACAGCACTGCATGTTTCAAATTTTACATTTTAATACTATTTATTTACTATCAGATCACAAATCTATCAACCCCTTCATTAAAAAAAAGCATTATGTTCAAGTCCTATAGAAGCTCAAAACAAATAAAATCCAAGGATATGCATGAAGAAGTAGGTAACAAATCCCAACCTTGGAGAACGTTCCATGGGTGCTGAGTAGAATGTATATTCTTTGGTGTTTAGGTGGAATATTTTGCAGATGTACACCTTTTGGTGTATTGTATTATTCAGTTCAGAGGTCTCTCTGTTTATTCTTTGTCCAGTTGACCTGTCCAATGGGCTCAGTGGGGTATTTAAGTCCCCTACTATTAGTGTGCTGGGATTGATGTGTGTCTTGAAGTCCTTCAGGATTGTGTTTTTGAATTTTGGTGCTCCAGTGTTTGGTGCATATATATTTATAATTGTGTGAGCTTCATAGTTGATTGATCCTTTGATAATGATGTAATGACCCTCTTCATCTCTTCTGATTAGTTTTACTTTGAAATCTATTTTGTCTGATATTAAGATAGCAACTCCTTGCTTTTTAGTGCCATTTGCTTGAAATATTTTTTTCTGCCCTTTCACCTTAAGATAGTGTTTGTCCTTAAAGGTGAGGTGTGTTTCTTGTACACAGCAGAAAGATGGATTCAGTTTCTTTTCTTTTTTTCTTTTTCTTTTTTTTTTTTTTTTTTTTTTTTTTTTTTTTTT
>VZQC01009000.1:2336252-2361040 GCA_009823505.1 Rhizomys pruinosus | reverse complement strand
AAACCAGTATACATTAACCATTCTCTCTAGCTATACTCTATATTTCTTTCCACTCTCTGGTAAGGGCTATTTTACTTGGCACTGAAGCAAGAACTTTTTTTTGGCCCCTTTCTGGAATATGAGGTGTCTGAAATTATATGAGCTCAAGTTTGGATCTTAAATTTTGTTTCATTGGTTGATGGGTCTGTTTTTGTGCCAGTAGCAGGCTGTCTTTATGACTATGGCCCTGTGATATAGCTTGAAGTATTTTTGTTTTTGTCATTATTTTCTTTCTAATTTCTTGCAGCTCCTTGCTTTCATTTTATTAGGCTTATTTTTCCCTTGTATATTTTCTGTATATTTTGTGTATTGTTTTTATACTTTGATTTTCTTCAAGTTTCACTTTTGCTTCAGTGATAATTTGTTTTTCTACTATTTTCTGGAAAATTTTATGGCTCATCTAGGTTTTTAAAATCATTTATTTTATTTTATGCTCCCTTTGTCCTCTTTCCGTTTCTTCCTTCATTCATTCTTAATTTCTGTGGTACTGAGGATGGAATTTAGGGCCTTGCATGTGTGTATGAGTGAACTATGTCTACATCTTTAATATTTTACTCAGGAGCATTCAATAAGCATAGTAAGCATATATATTTTCTGTGTTCTAGGAATTGAACCAAGGACCTTGTCCAGGCTAGGTAAGCATTTGGTCACTAAACTATATCCCCAGCACCTTAAAATTTTATTTTGAGAATTTTATTGTTAATTTTGTTAAGTTTTCAAAGTTGACCTTGGACTTGAAATCTTCCTGACCTGGCCTCTCAAGTAGCTGGCAGGGCTGTGCTGTCAGGCAAAGCTTCATTAATCTTTTAACACAATTTATGGCAAAATTCATTTTCACCTACTCGGGCGATTTTCTTTTCATTGATAAATGTGTACTGTTCCTTGAATCTGTTGGCATCTGGGGACATGGGGAGGGGTCTGCACTAGTGTTCCCAGTCAGCTCATCATCTTTGCACATGGGTTCTGTGGCAATACCATTCCTGACCTCAGTTAGCAGCTGAGCTTCACACCTCCTCTTTAGGACTTGTGCTCGATAGCTTAATTGTCAACTTGGCTTACCTGGGTTGAGGGACCCTCAACTGGGGAATTTACTTCATTGAACTGGCCTGTGGCCAAGTCTGTGGGGAATCTTCGTGACTGTTGAGTGATGTGGGCGGTGCCACTCCTGGGCAGGTGGTTCTGAATTGTATAAGAAAACAGACAGAGCATGGGCCAGGGAAGCAAACCAGAAAGCAGTGTTTCTCCATGGCCTGTGCTTTAGCTTCTACCTCCAGGTTCCTGCTCTGAGTACCTGTGTTAGGTTTCCTAAGTGATGAACTGTGACCTGGGAGATGTAAGCTAAATAAACCCTCTCCTCCCCAAGTTGGTGTTTGTCAGAGTGTTTTCTCACAGCAGTTGAAGGCAAACTAGCACAGGACTGAAAATCAGTGGAGTTTAGCAAGTGCACAAATGGCCACTTTTCCATTCCTTTCCCTCTGCTTTTCCAGTATGTTCTGAACTATGGAAAACATTTTTAGCCTCTGTGTGCCCTACCTGCTGCTATATGTGTATGCAGATATGTTTCAGAGTAGGATAGGCAATGAAATGAAACTAAGCCAAAAGATCCATTGGTAGGTTAATGTCTCTTAGATATTGAAAGACTTTTAGTCTCTAAGAGAGACTCAAGAACTGTCTCAAGAGACTATTGGCAGATCGACTTTCAGTTACAGTAGAAAGACCATGGAAGCAGAGGTGACAGCCTAGAAATCTGTGTCATGCCAGTATAAGTTGTATTTCAATGACCATAATACCCAAGACATACACAGAGTTTGGAGTATGTGAATTAGAATACAGTGATTAAATAGCCAAAATGTGGCTGGTGATGAATAGAGAAAAAGTAGATGGCCTTATTGATTTCTGATGATAGAAGACCATATTTCACTTTTAGATTCTATCAGAATAACTGAGGGAACAGATTTAATAATGCGTTTTTAATTTTAAAACATTACTTATTTTTATGTGTAAGAGCACTTTACCTGCATGCATGTATGTAAGTGCATCATGTGCATGCAATGTTTGCAGAAGCCAAAAGAAGGCATTGGATTACCTGGAACTGGAATTAAAGATGGTTATTAATTGCCATGTGAGTGTTGGGAATTGAACCTGGGTCCTCTGCAAGAGCAGCTAGCGCTCTTAAATGCTGAGCCAACTCTCCATTCCCAACTTAAGATATGTTTTTAGACTATAATTTAAATCTTAGAGTTTCCCAGGAAACAGAATGTGGAGTCCAAATTCAGCAGAGGGAGGGGTTCATACTCAATGGCCTCCAAGCCTGTTATTCCCTGTAACATACTATCATTGTTAGGACTGAGACAGACAGCTATCTTTCAGTGAATTCACATTCTCCAGACTTATGTCTGATACAATAGAGGAACTCATTTACAATCATGATGCTTCCAAGGGTAAGAACAGGCAGACACAGGTTCACTCTGTCACCCCCAACAGCCTAGAGGACTTCAGTAGTTTCTCAGCTACTTCAAATCAGGTAAAAAAATTGGGACCCCTTGCTTCTGTAGAGAATGGAATTTCAAGGTGATCTACTTGAAACAGAGATGGGTTTCATTAAAGATATCATTCAATTGATTTTGAGCACTGAGGTTATAAAAAGTCACTTAGAAAATAAGGCATACCTAAAAGCATGGGCATGGCTTTCTCTAAGAATCACACTTCATTATCTTTACAATAATCATCTGTAGGGTAAGGGTGATTTTTTTAAAAGTTATCTTCAATGCATTGCTAAAGAAGCTAGATGAGATTGCAGGGTGGTTGCTGGTGGGGACCTCGTACAGGATGATATTTGTTAAAGTCGATGTATAGATTACAAGAATGCAAGAAGGGAGGATGTATCTTTCTTATATAACAAAGTTAATAGTGTTGTTTGAGAGTCCCAGAAAATGGCTGGAGAAAGAAGGATGCCTACTCCACCCAGGTCACATAGACTCAGGCCTCAGCCTGACTCATTGCTGTTTAAACAGAAAAATCTATATGTAAAAGGAATATTATCTCTCCATAAGCATCTATTCCTAGTGTTATTTCTGTTAATGTGATAAAATGCTCTGTTAGAAAGGAAATTGAATGAGGACGAGGAAGGGTTTTATTTTATTTTTTCTTTTTTATTATTTTAATTTACATATTTATTTATCTTTATACTGGTAATTTCTTTTTTTTTCTTTTCTTATCAAATCTAGACCTGTGTCCCCCACCCTATTCCCCCACCCCACCAGAGCTCATGGATTCTGCTAAACAAGCTTTTCAACTCTTTCTCAGTCTTTCTCAAAATTCTCCATGTGGAAGTTGACTATTTTGAGCACAAGTTCACCGTTTCAGTCAGTTCTTTCATGCAGTTGTTTCTGTTGTTGTTGTTTTTGTTTCCAATATGCATCACTCCCAACTACTTGGACAAAAGTTCTAGGGGCCATGCACAAGAAATACTTACAACTAGGTAATTGGCACTAGCAGCCACAGATGAGGGATACCATTCATTGTTTGTTTTTCTGGGGCTGTGTTACTTCACTCAGCATGATATGTTCCAGCTCCAGCCATTTTCCTGCAAAGCTTGTGATTTCATCTTTCTTTTTTTTTTTTTTTGGCAAGTCCTCTTCAATGCCCATTCATCTTATTGATAATCATCTTTATACTATATATACCATTCTCTATAACAGGTACAATTTCATAGCCATTGGCTTATGTCTTGAAATTTTCCTTTTTACGAGGGAGCTTCTCATTTCTTGCGGATTCGGTTTGCAGCAGCGAGAGCAAAAGGTATCATCGTTGAATAAATAAATACTTTGGAAAACTTTTTAACAGAATATTTGGCATGTTAAACAGTATTGACCATTGAAGAATTTCCTAATACATGCCCAACTGGATTCTATTGCTCTTTAGCAGCGGATCCATATTTCTTCTCAATATATTTCAAGTATTTATCTATATTAACATTATTTGTATAAGCTTTATTTATTTCTTTAATAATTTTCATTTATTACAATTGATGCTTTGTGTATTTTTATACATCATTTCTCAAATCAGTTCATTGCATATATCCCCTTCCCTCCCCCCACCCGCCGGCAGATATCACCCCCCTACCCATTGCAGATTGTGCATTCTGCCATATATATCTGCATTTTCTCTCGGTTTTTTGTTTTTGTTTTGCTTTTCATTTCTGATTTAAACAATCAGGTGGATAATCTGTGAGTACAAGCATCCCTTCATGTAAAACCAATTTGGCAGCAGTTGTGCCAAACCACACAGCTCATGGGTCCCACCACCCTGAAAGGGGGGCTTGTATGTTTCAATCAAGTTGAACAAAAGAGTGTCCAGTCTAATATTGCTGTTTTTTCACCATTCACCCCAATCGAGCCCTTAAATTCTACCCACGCCCCCTCTTCCGCAGATTGTTCCCTAGGCTTAGAAAAGGGAGCACAGGTGGATGAGAAGCAAAACACTCTACTTTCTCTGGAGCTGTTTTTTTTTTTTTTTTTTTTTTTTTTTTTGGCTGTTTTCTTTCATGGGCGCCAGCTTGTCCACAGCTACCTTTAGATCCACATAAGAACACACTGCCAATAGCATATAGGTATTAACAGTATAATTATAGCCTTTCATCCATAATGACAACACAAAACTTGATTATGGTATTAAACATACTATGTTAGGTAGGTTCTATGGTAAGACCAACAGTTTTGGATGGTATTTTCAAATTCATACTACATTTTCTTCTGTCAAGTATGGCACGGTCTTCGTGTGGTTTATAACATCTCTACAATAAGGATAGCTGTGGCATCAGCCTGGTTTCCTCCAAGAAAAGAGCCAATAGCCAATTAGATTTGGGATAATACAGACATATGGCTGCCAACTGCTGCAACAGTATTTCCAGGCAGCTGAAGTGTAGCTGATGCTGACGGAGAGTCCTCTTGACTCAAGGAGACCTATATTGCTTTATTGGTATGTCTTTGGAACCCTCTGGCATCCCGAGATCTATACTTGCAAGTGGGTCTCCATAACATCTTCCCATGTTGTATCAGGTCTTAACAGGGCCTTATCGCCTCTCTGGTATCCCAGTTTGGAGGCAGGAGCCTTTACCAATTTGTGGGGCTTCGGATCCTGGGGCCCCCCACCATCGCCTTGGTAGAATCAATTGTTGAGTCAGAGGCTCTGAATTGCGTATATTTGTTTAGGTGGCATAGCTTAAGGACGACTCTTAAACGAATTATATTTGGTTCTGAAAGAGAAATAATGTCCTTTTCACAGTTTCTATGACCATTAGTCAATTAAAGAAGGCAGTTTACATTTTTCAAGAGAACACTTTCTATTAACAGCTGGTCCAAATCTAAGCTGAAATGACCTCACTCATCCTCTTATTTCCTCTTTATTCTATGGGGGGGGAGTTAAGAACATCTCTCTTGTATAAAACCTTTGCAGCACCTAGAAGGTAAGCTTCGTTAGAACTATTAAAAAATAGTTGTTACTTGTAAGGTCCAGAGAGGGGCCTGATGTCTTCAACAATCTGAGGCATTTGTTCCCTTCAATACCCGGCAGTAAGAAGTCAATCCTTTGCTGGCCCTTTCTGGTCACCATCCTAACTACACTGCAGAAGCTGCAATTTTCCTTTCTCAGCTCATTAAAGTGGTGAACCTCTGGCCTGTTGGAACATACAAATCTTTTCAAATAATAGTTTTAAAGATTTGGGTGCAGGTTTTAAACAAAAAGTATTCTCATTATCTATCTATATCCCTTTTTATTTAAGGGTGTTCAGTTTTTGACCCATGAGTCTCAAAAAGCAGTTGTTTTATACACACATATAGGGTGGAGTCAAGGCACAGATTTCATCCAGTTCACCCATGCTGTTGGGTTCTGTTGTGATTAAACTTGGGAAAACAAGTTCATTTTTGAAGTTAAATCATCCATAGGTGAAAGAGATGGATTTTGCTACCAGGTGATACTATATGACAGCAAAATTATACGAGAACATTTGTTTATACCAAATCCCAAAGTAATTGTTATAAATATTTTAGTCCACAAGCGAAATGTGGACAAGAGCAATTATATCACCAATTAACTCAGATGCTTTACCATTTCTATCAGCCTTCAATCAATGTTGTCCAGTATGTGCATATTTACTTTTACTAAGCTCTAAAACACCATGTAACCTAAAACACCATGTAACCCATATATAGTGTCTGGGCAAAACTGGATACTTGTTGCACTCATGTCAATTAAACATGCCCCAATCGAATATACAACCCGTGTCTCCTCTCCACCCCTCCCACCCTCCCGAGTCTATTTTTTCAAGTCCAGGCCTTCGAATGAAATCTTTCTGTTGTTGTTCTTTTAAAATGGTGCATCCCTCTCCACACAAAATATTTATAACTGGGTTATTGGTACTAGTGTCCACATATGAGAGATAACCATTGGTCGTTTGTTTTTTCTGGGACTGTGGGTAACTGTTCACTTAACTAGAATGTCTTCAAGCTCGCAATCCATTTTACCTGCACAGTACATGATGTTGTTTTCTTTACTGGCGCGCATTAGAAGTTCCATTGTTGTACATGGTAGACATTTGTTCTCCTATCCCTCGTCTGTTAGGGCATTTGGTTGATTCCGAGTTTTTTTGGCTATTGTGAATAGAGGCGGGCAATATATGCTGTGCATTATTATACTTCTTGCGCAAGTTAAGATGAGTCTTGTGAGGTAAATACCCAGGAGTGGTTAGACTGGGTCAACACTGCGCAGAATGATTTGAGTTCTTCTAAAGGGTTCTCCCACTGGTTTAGTCACGTGGCTGGTGCCACAGTTTTCACATGTCCCACCACAGATGGATGAGTGTTCCTTTCTTCCCCACACCGCTCTCGCTCAGCAAAAATTATGGAACGTTCTCACGAATGTTGAGTGAGCAATCGGCTTATTGCAGCAGTGGGGCCTGCTAATCTTCTGCTGTATCGATCTCAATTTAGATATTGAACTTGTACCGAACGCACACCAGCAATTCATCTTTCTTTACTGCACGTAGAACTCATTGTGAAGATGTACCAATTTTCTCTGATCACTAGGTCAGTTTTGAGGAGACATTTTGAGTTACTTCCACGCTCCTTGCTATTGTGTCCAAGAGAGCTGACAATAAATCAATGGCACGTACGTGCATAGAGATATCTAGTATATAGCAGTAAGATAAGAGCTTTGTGGGTACATGCCCAAGTTGGAATTATGGCTGGGTTGTGTGGCAAGTTCATATCCAAGTCTTCCAAGGGTTCCTCTACAACTTGCTTTCACCTAGTGGCTGTATGAGTTTCTTCGTTACCAGATGGATGGTGATTCTCTTGCGTTCCCCACATCCTCTACAGTTACTTTTATATTTGTTTTCTTGATCTAGCACGTCTATTTGGAGTAGATTATGTTTTAAAGTTGGTTTTGAATTTGCTCATTTCCTTAAATAATTAGTATTTGGAACACTTGAACAGATGTTTCTTAGCCATTCTCTAATTCCTCACTTTGTGAAGTCTCTGTTCAGATCTCTTTGCTCTTACTATATTGCTGGGTCATTTGTTTTCTTCTTTCTTTGTTTTTTGAGTAGTTTATATATTCTGGAAATCAATGCTTTGTCAGATGTATCTGCAGTGAAGGTTTCCTCCCACTCTGTGGGATTTCTCTTCACTTCCTCCATTATGATTGTTTCTTTTGATGTACAGAAGCTTTTGAGTTTTATGAGGTCCCATTTGTCAACTGTTGACATTAATCCTTGCACAGCTGCTGTCTGATTAAGGAAGTCTTTTCCTACACCTATATCTTGTAGGCTTCTGCCAACTTTTTCGTCTATTGCCCTCAGAGTTTGGGGTTTCACTTTGAGGTCTTTAATCCATTTGGAGTTGACTTTTGTACAGGGTGAGAGGTAGGGGTTTAATTTCATTCTTCTACAAGGGTGATCCAGTTTTGCCAACACCACTTGCTGAAGATGCTGTCTTTCCTCCATTGTGTCTTCTTGGCCCCCTTGTCAAATATGACATGGCTTAAATTGTATGTGCTCAAGTTTGGATCTTCAGCTTTATTCCATTGGTCAACAGGCCTGTTTTTGTGCTAGTACCAGGCTGTTTTTAAGACTACAGCCCTGTATTATAGTTTGAAGTCTGGTGTAGAGATTCCCCCATTTTGCTCTTTTCACTCACGTTTGTTTTGGATGTTTGGGATCTTTTGTTTTTCCAAATGAAATTAATGACTTTTTTCCCAAGCCTGTGAAGAAACTCTTGGGGATTTTGATTGGGATTGCATTAAATTTATACAAGAGATTGGGTGGAATTTACATTTTTACTCTGTTTATTTTCCCAATCCATAAGCATTGGAGGTTTTTCCATCTTCTGATGTCTTCTTCAATTTCTTTCCTTAATGGTTTAAAATTTTTGTTGTAGAGATCTTTGGTGTCTTTGGTTAGGTTTGTTCCTAGGAATTTTATTGTTTCTGAGGCTACTGAGACTGAAAAGGTCTCCTTGAATTCCTTCTCCAGTTGCTTGTTGTTGGTGTAAAGAAAGGCCCCTGATTTTCTTAGGTTAATTTTGTATCCTGCCAGTTTGCTGAAGCTGTTAATTGTTTCTAGGAGTTTTCTGGTGGAGTTTTTAGCATCCGTTAAGTAAACAATCATATCATCAGCAAATAGGGATAGCTTGATTTCCCCTTTTCCAATTAGTACTCCTTTAATTTCCTTTTCTTGCCTTATTGCCCTAGCAAGAGTTTCAAGCACTATATTGAAGAGGAATAGTGACAGGGAGCAGCCTTGCCGAGTTCCTGACTTTAAAGGGAATGTTTCTGTCGTTTCCCATTTAGGATGATATTGGCTGTGGGTTTCCTGTATATGGCTTGATTACATTAAGGAATGATCCCTCCAATCCAGTTCCCTCTAGTACTTTAAGCATGAAGGGTGGTTGGATTTTGTCAAAGGCTTTTTCTGCATCAATTGAGATGATGGTGTCGTTTTTGTCTTTCAGTCCATTTATATGCTTGATGATGTTTATTGATTTTCGTATGTTGAACCATCCCTGCATCCCTGGTATGAATCCAACTTGGTTATGATGGATGATCTTCTTGATGTGGGTCTGTATGTGACTTGCCAGTATCCTGTTTAGAATTTTGGCATCTGTGTTCATTAGGGAGATGGCTCTATAGTTTTCCTTTTTGGTTGTATCTTTGCCTGGTTTTGGTAATAGAGTGATGCTGGTTTCATAGAAGGAATTTGGGAGAATTCCCTCTGTTTGTATCCTTCTAAACAATTTCAGTAATAATGGTTGTAGGTCTTTTTGAAATGTTTTATAGAATTCTGCTGTGAAACCGTCTGGGCCTGGGCTTTTTTTAGTTGGGAGGTTTCTTATTACATCTTCATTTTCTTCATATATTATGGGTCTGTTTAAGCTGCCAATCTCTTCTTGGTTGAGCTTTGGTGATTCCCAGGATTTCAGATATTCATCCATTTCTTCTAGGTTTTCAAACTTGGTAGAGAATAGGTTTTTGAAATATGCCTGTATGATTTTCTGGATCTTTTCCTTGTCTGTTGTAATATTTCCCTTTTCATCACGGATTGTATTCATTTGGCATTGTTCCTTCTTTCTTTTGTTTAACTGGGCTAGAGGTCTGTCTATCTTGTTTATTCTTTCAAAGTACCAACTTTTGGATTCAGTGATTTTTTTATTGTTTCCTTTGTTTCTATTTCATTGATTTCTGCTGTGGTTTTTGTTATTTCTTCCTGTTTGTTGTGCTAAAGGTTCGTCTGTTGTTGCCTCTCAAGTGCTTTTAGCTCCAGTGTTAGATTTTTCACTTGTGCTCTTTCTGTTTTTTCTAGTGTTGGCACCCAGGGCTATAAACTTCCCTCTTAGGACTGCTTTTAAGGTATCCCATAGGTTTGATTGTGTTGTAGTATCATTGTCATTCAGTTCCAAGAATGCTTTTCTTTCTTCATCTCTTCCTTGACCCATTCATTTTCAAGAGTGAGTTGTTTAGTCTCCATGTGTTCTTGTAGATAGTAGGGATTATCTTAGTGTTGATGTTGAGCTTTATTGCACTGTGGTCTGATAGAATGCATGAAATTATTTCAATCTTTTTGTGTTTGTGGAGGTTTCTTCTATGTCCCAGTGTGTGGTTGATTTTGGAGAATGTTCCATGGGGTGCTGAGTAGAAAGTGTATTCTCTGGTATTTGGGTGGAATATTCGGTAGATGTCTTTGAAGTCCATTTGGTGAATCGTATCGTTCAGTTCAGATGTTTCTCTGTTTATTCTTTGTCCTGTTGACCTGTCCAAAGGGCTCATTGGTGTATTGAAGTCCCCTACTATGAGTGTACTGGGGTTAGTGTGTGACTTGTGGTCCTGGAGAATTGTCTTTATAAATTTTGGTGCACCAGATTTTGGGGCATATATATTTATAATTGTGAAATCTTCTTGGCAAATTCTTCCTTTGATAAAATGGCCTTCTTTGTCTCTTCTGATTTCTTTTACTTTGAAGTCTGTTTTGTCTGATATTAAAATAGCAACACCTGCTTTCTTTTTGGTACCATTTGCTTGGAATTTTTTTTCCATCCTTTCACTTTAAGGTGGTGCCTGTCCTTGAAGTTAAGATGTGTTTCTTGTAGACAGCATATCGTTGGGTTCTGATTCCTAATCCAATCTCCCAGTCTATGTCTTTTGATTGGGGAATTTAGTACACAAATATTCAGGTTATGACTTACAGGTTTGTGTTACTTCCTTTTGCCTTATTATCCATTTGCAGTTTTGGTTTAGGTTTCTACTTCTGCTGTTACACTTTTTTTATTTCTCTTTCTATGTGCCTGGGGATGGTTGCTCTTTCTTTTGTCCTTTGAATTGTTTCAAGTATTCTCTGAAGGGTTGCTTTTCTGGTCATGTATTCTTTCATCTTGTTTATGTCATGGAAGTTTTTTTCTCTCTCCTTCAACTATAATCAACAGTTTTGCTAGGTATAGTAACCTGGGTTGGCATCTATTGTCCTTTAACACTGGGAATGCTTTGCTACACGTTCTTCTTGCTTTCACAGTTTGCACTGAGAAGTCAGTTGTAATTCTGATAGGTTTCCCCTTATAGGTCACTTGTTGTTTTTCTCTTATGGCTTTAAGGATTTTGTCTTAGTTTTGGGTGTCTAGCATTTTAACTATGATGTGGCGTCGAGACTTTCTTTTCTGATCTTGTCTGTTTGGAGTTCTGTGTGCTTCTTTTATTTGTATTGTTTTGTCTTTTTTTAGTTTAGGGAAATTTTCATCTATTATTCTGTTGAAGATCTGATCAATACCATTCACCTGGGATTCTTCTCCTTCTATTCCTATGATGGGGAGGTTTGCTCTTTTCATAGTATCCCACAGTTCCTGGTTGTTCCACTTTTGTGTATTTTTAATTTTTTTATAATCTTCACTTGAGGTTTTTAGTTGTTCTGTGTTATCTTCCAGGCCTGATATTCTTTGTTCTGCTTCCTCTATTCTGTGTCTGAGGCTTTTTCCAGGCCTTTCCTCTTGACTAGATGAGTGTTTGACTTCCTTATTCATTTCCTCTTCTGATTTCTTTAGTATTTCCACTTCCTTTTGGAGCTTCTCAATCTCTTCCTGTAGCTCTCTGCTTCACTGGTTGGTTTCCTTATCTTTTTCAGCATGGGATCTTTTCAGTGTTTCTACTTCCTTCCGGAGTTTGTCATTCTTTCTCTCTAGGTCTTTCTTGAGTTCTTCATCCTCTTTTCTTAATTCGTTGATTTGCTCTTTATAATCTTGTCCTTCAAGTATGTTCACAATTTTTCTTCTGATATCTGTGTCCTGGGCCATCCCCAGGGGATCCCACTGTAGGAATCTTCCACAGGGTTGGTAGAGCTTGGTGTGGGATTATCCTGCACCTGTCCTATGTTGTCTCTTCTTCGTGTTTCTGGCATATGGGCTTCTCCATGCCTGTATTCCAATGTGAGTCCCAAATGCCTTTTCACTGTGTTGAAGGCTTGCTTTGCTTGCCTCCTTCAGAAGTCTTCGTAATCCCAGTTTGCGGGGGGTGGGGGTGGGTGCTCTTTAGCCCAGGTACCTGTACTTCAGATTGTCTTGTGAGATCTCTGTTCTCAAGACTCACACAAACCCACCGTTTATACCAGCTGGGAGGATAACTCCGCCCCCACATCCACAAAAGCCAATCAAGCCAATGAGAACTAGATTAAATCAAACAACATTCCGCCTTGCTGAAGCACCCAGCTCCTACCTACCTGTGTTTTAGGTGGTCTTGGGAGTTCTTCGAGTTCAAGACTCACACAAACCCACCTTTCATACAAGCTGTGAGGATAACTCTGCCCCCACAGCCACAAAAGCCAATCAAGCCAATGAGAACTAGATTAAATCAAACAACAATCTGCCTTGCTGAAGCACCCAGCTCCTGCCTACCTGTGGTTCAGGTGATCTTGGAAGATCTCTGATCCTTTAGTAAGTGCACCTGTATTGTGCAGTGCCTACCATGATAAAGGAGGGTGTTGGAATCCCCTGGAGTTATAGACACCTGTTAGCAGTTATGTGGGTATTGGGATTTGAAACTTGGTACTCTGGAAGAGTGGCCAGTGGTCTTAACTGCTTAGCTATCTCTCCAGCCCTTCTCTCTTAAACAGTCAGTTCAGGATCCCCTGTCTACGAAGTGTTGCCAACCATGTGGGGCTGACCCTTGCCATATTGATCGACCTCCACCAAACATGCCCACAGGTCAACTTTATCTAGACAGTCTCTCCTTGAGTTTCTCCATCCCTGTGAGTCTAGCTTGTGTAAAATTGACAAAATTAACCAGTTCATCTTCCCCCCTTCCCTGCAGATTGTTGTGGTTACACTGGGTGGATCTTTCCACATCAGTGGACTTATGACAGTCCCCTCCCCAAACATGCCCAAAGACCCACCTGATGTAGACAGTCCCTCATTTTGACTTCCCAGGTGACTCTAGGGTATGTCAAGTTGACAGTTAACCAGCACATATCCCCCTTATCTGCGGGAGTGCTGCTGTGTACAGTGTGATGTGTATTCATTAATTAACTTCATTAAGGCAACCCCCATAGACGTTGCCCACAGGATACACAACATAGACAGCCCCTCATTGAGACTTTCTTCCCATGTGACTGTAGGTTTAAGCTGACCATCAAAGTAACCATCAAAACAACATTCATGACAAATGTTAATTGCTCTAAAATTCCCTATTTTTTTAAAATTGTGTCTTCTTTTTAAAATATTTTTCTTTATTTTTGAGAATTTCCTACATGTATACAGTAAACTAAGATTATATCTACTATCCGGCTTACCCCTCCATCTCCTTGTTCCTTAGCTGACAAAAGGCTTTCTCCAGACTGCAGCATGAGCTCTTGCTGTTCCTTTCCACTTTTCCTTTGCTTCCTCTGCCTGGATATCCTACTTCAGCTTTCTAATGGAGCTGAAAAATTCCTGTTGCCTAGTGATGCCACAGCTATTATGATGCCATAGCTCAGTACCTGACTAAAGTGTTTGTAGCGATGTTTTACAAAGAGACCTCCTGCCCCTTTCTAGTTGCACAAACATATCACACACGCACACACATATACACAAATATATATTCCATAATACTTGATACTGATGGATGACCACGTATACTATAGTGCACTGTAGTAATGATTTCACAAGGTAGTATTTATCCATATAAAATGAATCTCTCCTTTACATCTTTTCACTTCATCATGTTCTCTTTCCTCCATCTAATCATATGTTGCTTTCTTTGCTATCATTCCAAACATACATAGGTTTGTACATACATACGCTTGTTGTACATGGCCACACATTTATATGAATTGTCATAATTTGTTTTCTGGTTGCTGTCATAAAAATGCCCTAACGTGGCCAGGCGTGGTGGTGCACACCTTTAATCCTCACTTGGGAGGCAGAGGAGGCAGGTGGATCTCTGTGAGTTCAAGGCCAGCCTGGTCTACAGAGTGAGCTCCAGGCCATCTGGGACTAAAGGGAGACCCTGTCTCAAAAATACCAAAAATACAAAAAAAATGCCCTAATGAATGCAGCTTAAAGGAGAGAGGGTTTATTGTAGCTCACAGTTCAGACTACAGTCTATCATGGTGGGAAAGTCCAACTGTCAGAAACTTAGGGAGCTGCTGCATCCACAGCCAAGAAACAGAGGGAGGAATGTATGCAGGCTAGGGCGCTCTTGAATGCTTCATCTCATACAATACAGGTTTCCCTGCTGACGGAATGGTGCTGTCCAGATCAGTTCATGTATTCCAAGTAATCCCCAACAGGCTTGTCCACAGACCCAGGGTTTCTAGATTCTGTAAGGCAGACTATTAACTTTAACCATTATACAAATGTATATGGCAACTTGACATAGCCTACATTTATGGCAGGCTGTCCTGCCTGGGGTTGTGTAAGTACCCACTCTGATGATTGGGCAAGGCTGATACAATCTTCAGACTCTGTCCCATTGCTAATCAGTACCTGTCAATATGCATCCCACGCAGTTTACAATGCAGGCAAAGGGTCACTTGGTGTAGAACAGTATAGTCAGGGAGCTCAACCTGGAAATTTAGAGCAACTTCCTATAGAAAATGCTGAAGGCATTGCATTGTGAATGGCCATTGGTTCAGGCATGAATTAGAATCTTTCTCAAACACTACTTGTCCTGCTGAGATGAGAAGACATGCATAGAACTGATTGTCATACTTCCTATAAATTTGACCTTGAAAATATATGTATATTACTATTTCATTCTTGTAGAAGATATGAAAGATTTCAGATCATTATAAAACAGTGCAACTGGCTAGTACATCTCTTCCCACAATCCAAATATCTAAAGCTATAAAGAATATGGGATAGTATCATGGTTGATGCCCTCAACCCTTTGCCTAAATCAGAATTCAACAAGTTACACCAAGAGTAGTGAAACCTGGCTATGTGGATGAAAGGGCTGCAAGCCTTAGCAATTTTATGTGTTTATGTATAGTTATTTAAGAGTAGTAAAACCTGGCTATGTGGATGAAAGGTCTGCAAGCCTTAGCAGTTTTATGTGTTTATGTATAGTTATATTTTTTGGTTTAGGTTTCTGTTTATTTCTCTTTTTTTACATTTTTATTGATGTTTTATTTATTTCATACATCATTTTTCATTTCTGTACAGGCATATTCCCTTATCCCGTCCCAGATCATGGGATTCCCCACCCCATCCCATCCCAGATCATGCATTCTTCCATAACTGTCCTGCATCTTTCTCTCAGTCTGTTTTTTATGCTTAGGAATTCACATTTTCCTCTGTTAATTTCATATTATTCTAAAATATGGATACTTACTCTCCACCCATATACAGTAATTACAGAGTCTGAAAATAGTTGGTGGGTGGATTCTAGAGCCCATTGAGAGATTCACATTATAACAACATAGTTGCTTTCAGATAAACAAAAATATAACCATACTGTTGTTCAGCTTGCCTTTCGTCTGGGGGGTTTGGTGTTAGCATCCACAAATGAGGAAAAAAATTCTCTTTGTCTTTCTGGGACTGTGTCACTTCACTCAGCATAATGGCTTTGAGCTCCATCCATTTACCTGCAAAGCTCATAATGCCATTCTTCTTTACCGCTGAATAGTACTCCATTGTGTAGATGTACCACATTTTTGTCATCCACTCATCTGCTGAAGGGCATATGGGTTGGGTCCAGCTCATCGCTATTGTGAAGAGAGCTGCAATAAACATGGATGTGCATATATCTTTGTGGTAGGATGAGTCTTTGGGGTATATACCCAGGAGTGATATGATTGGGTCAGGTGGTAAGCTCATTCTGAGTCTTTTAAGGGTTCTTCACACTGCTTTTCATATTGGTTGTACAAGTTTACATTCCCACCAGCAGTGGATGAGTGTTCCCATTTCCTTACAACCCCTCCAGCCTCTGTTGTCTTTTGTTTTCTTGATCTTAGCTAGCCATACTGGAGTGAGATGATATCTGAGAGTGGTTTTAATTTGCATTTCCTTAATTATTAATGATGATGCACACTTTTTAAGATGTTTCTCAGCCATCCTTATTTCCTCACTGGTGAAGACTCTATTCATCTCTTTACTCCATCTTTTGAGTAAGTCATTTGTCTTCTTTGTTTTTTGAGTAGTTTATATATTCTTGACGTTAATTCTCTGTCAGAAGTGTCGCTGGTAAAGATTTCTTCACATTGGGTAAAATGGACATTTTTACTATATTAATTTTCCCAATCCATGAGCATGGAATGTCCTTCCATCTTTTGATGTCATTTTCAATTTCCTTCTTCAGGGGTTTAAAATTTTTGTTGTAGAGATCTTTGGTATTTTTTATTAGGTTTGTTCCCAGGTATCTTGTTATTTTTGAGGCAATTGTGAGTGGGAAGGTCTCCTTGTATTCCTTTGCCACATGTTTATTGTTGGTGTAATGAAAGGCTACTGATTTTTCTAGGTTGATTTTGTAGCCCAACATTTTACTAAAACTCTTAATCATTTCTAGAAGTTTTCTGGTGGAGTTTTTAGCATCCCTTAGGTAAACTATCATATCATCTGCAAAGAGGGATAGCTTAACTTCTTCTTTTCCGATTAATGCTCCTTTAATTTCCTTCTCTTGGCTTATTGCGCTAGCAAGTGTTTCAAGCACTATGTTGAAGAGGAGTGGTGATAGGGGGCAGCCATGCAGGTTTCCTGCCTTTAGGGGAAATGGTTTGAATTTTACTCCATTTAGGATGATGTTGGCAGTAGGTTTGCTATACATGGCTTTCATCATGTTGAGGAATGTTCCTTTCAGTCCTATTCCCTCTAACACTTTTAAACATGAAGGGATTCTGGATCTTGTCAAAGGCTTTTTCTGCGTCAATTGAGATGATCATGTGTTTTTTGCTTTTCAGTCCATTTATGTGTTTTATGATATTTATTGATTTACATATGTTGAACCATCCCCACATCTCTGGTATGAATCCAACTTGATAATGATGGATTATCTTTTTGATGTGGGTCTGTATGTGATTTGCAAGTATTTTGTTGAGAATTTTTGCATCTATATTCATTAGTGAGATGGGTCTATAGCTTTCTTTTTTGCTTGCATCTTTGTCTGGCTTTGGTATTAGAGTGATGCTGGCTTCATAGAAGGAGTTTAGGAGAGTTCCCTCTGTATCCTAAACAGTTTGAGTAGCAATGCTTGTAAGACCTCTTTAAATGTTTTATAGATTTCTGACGTGAAACCATCTGGACCAGGGCTTTTTTTGTTGGGAGGTTTTTAATTATATCTTCAATTTCTTCTAATGTTATGGGTCTATTTAAACCGTCAATCTCTTCTTGGTTAAGCTTTGTTGGTTCCCAGGATTTCAGATATTCATCCATTTCTCTTAGGTTTTCAAATTTAGTGGAGTATAGATTTTTGAAGTATTCCTGTATGATTGTCTGGATTTTTTCTTTGTCTGTTGTTATGTTTCCCCTTTAATTACTAATGCTATTGATTTGGAGTTGCTCTCTCTCTCTCTCTCTCTCTCTCTCTCTCTCTCTCTCTCTCTCTTTTTGGATAACTGGGCTAGAGGTCTGTCTATTTTGTTTATTTTTTCAAAGAACCAGCTTTTGGATTCATTGATTTTTATGTATTGTTTTCTTTGTTTCTATTTCATTGATTTCTGCTCTGATTTTTGTTATTTCTTCCTGTCTGATGGGTTTATGGTTCATTTATTGTTGTCTCTCAAGTGTTTTTAGCTGCAGTGTCAGGTTGCTTATTTGTTCCCTTTCTGTTTTTCTTTTTGTGATGTGGGCACTTATTGTTATAAATTTCCCTCTCAAGACTGCCGCCTTTAATGTATCCCACAGGTTTTGTTGTGTTGTATTGTCTTTTTCATTCAGCTCCATGAATACTTTTATTTCACTCTTTATGTCTTCCCTGACCCATTCATTGTTCAAAATTGTGTTGTTTAGTCTCCATGTGTTGTTGTAGCTAGTTGGACTTATTCTGGGGTTCATATTGAGCTTTATTTCACTGTGGTCTGATAGAATGCATGGAATAATTTCTATCCTTTTGTATTTATTGAGGTTCTTTTTGTGCCCCAGTATGTGCTCGATTTTGGAGAATGTTTCCATGAGGTGCTGAGTAGAATGTATATTCTCTGGTTTTGGGTGGAATACTGTAGATGTCTGTGAGGGTCATTTGCTGTATTGTATTTTCAACTTTTGATGTCTCTCTATTTTTGTCCTGTTTGATCTATCCAAGGGGCTTAGTGGTGTTCAAAGCTCCAAAAACACTATTATTGTGTTAGGATTGATCTGTGTCCCGAGGTCCTTCAGAGTTGTGTTACAACGTTAGGTGCACCAGAGTTTTGTGCATAGAAATTTAGGATTGGTTTTAAAAAAAGTTCTTTACATGGTTCATTGTCCTTTGATTAAGATTGTAATGGCCTTCTTTGTCATCTTCTGATTAATTTAAACTTTGAGATCTATTTTGGTCGTGTGATATTAGAATAGCCACTCCAGCTGTTTCTTGGTACCATTGCTTGGAAAAATTCTTTCTTTCCATCCTTTCACTCTAAGGTGGTGTCTGTCCTTGAAGGGAAGATTTGTTTCTTTTCGTGGACAGCATTGTAGACGGGTTCACTTTACCTAATATTATTCTTTGTATTTTTATTGTGGAGTTTAGAACATTAGTATATAAGGTTATTATTGGGAGATGTGTGTTGCTTCCTTTCACCTTTTTTTTTTTTTTTTTTTTGCATTCTTGGTCTAGGTTTATATTTACTCTGTTATGATTTGGTTGATTTTTCTCTTTAATTGCTTAGGGGATAGTTGCTACTTTCCTCTGTTTTTTGGATTTCTTTGAGGATTTTCTGAAGTGTTGGTTTCTTAGGCATGCATTCTTTCATCTTGTTCAAGTCGTGAAAGATTCTTCTTTCTCCTTCAAATATGATTGACATTTTTGCTGGGTATAGTAGTCTGGGTTGGCATCTAATGTCGTTTAGTACAGGGAATACTTTGGTCCACATTCTTCTAGCTTTCATATTTTGTGCTGAGAAGTCAGCTGTAATTCTGATGGGTTTCCTCTTACATGTAACTTGTTTTTCTTTTGTGGCTTTCAGTGTCTTGTCTTTGTTTTGAGCATCTAGTGTTTTAACAATTATGTTGCATAGGGAATTCCTTTTCTGGCCTTGTCTGTTTGGTGTTCTATGTGCTTCTTGTATTTGTATGGGTTTGTCTTTTTTCAGTTTGGGGAAATTTTCTTCTATTATCCTGTTGAAGATCTGGTCAATAGTGTTGTTTTGGGATTCTTCTCCTTCCTTTATCCCTATGATGCAGAGGTTTGGTTTTTTCATAGTGTCCCATATTTCTTGATTGTTCTACTCTTGTGTTTTTTTAAATTTTTCATAATCTTTACTTGAGCACTCTAGTTGGACCATGTTATCCTGCATGTCTGATATTCTTTTTTCTGCTTCTTCCATTCTGCTTCTGAGGGTTTTTCCCATCCTTTCCTGTTGGTTGGATAAATGTTCAATTTCTTTTTTCATTTCTTCCTGTGATTTCTGTAGTGTTTCTACTTCCTTCTTGAGCCTGTCATTCTCATCTTGTAGGTCATTGGTTCGTTGGTCAATTTTTTCTCTTTCAGCCTGGGATCTTTTCAGCATTTCCACTTTCTTCTGGAGTTTGTCATTTTCTCCTTTCAGTTCTTTCCAATGTTTGTCATTTTCTCCCTCTAGATCCTTCTTGAGTTTTTCAAGCTCTCCCCTTAGTTCTTTCCAATGATTATCATTATTGCCTTCTTGGTACTTCTTGAGTTTTTCATTCTCTTCCCTTAGTTCTCTAATTTGTTTATGTCCACAATTGTTTCTCTACAGTCTGTGTCTTGGTTTCCTTCCAGGGAGATCTCATTGTTGGAATCTTCGGTAGAGTTGGTAGAGTTTGGTGTGGATTTATTATGAGCTTTTCCCATTTTTTTTTGTGTCTTTGGCACGTGGATTTGTTTGTTTATTTGTTTCTTTGGGTTCAGATGCCTCAACGTTGGCTGCACAGCTAGATCCTCTGCACCAACACTTTCCTAGGCTGGTCTTTTACATGTTGCACAAGAGTGCACAAAGTCCCCAGGAAGGCAGCCCTCACCTGTTCCTTTGCAAGGTGGCGTTCTGCAGGACATGGGTGAAGTCTGCTCGCCCAGCGAGGTGCACACTGGTATTGTGCTCTGTGGAGCACAGGTAGCTCTGCCCCCGTAGCACACTGGGCCTGGGAGGTTGGAGTGTCCCTGGTGATACCAGGCCTCTACAGGGCACAAGGGTGCACAAAGTCCCCAGAAAGTCAGCCCTCACCTTATCCTTTGCAAGGTGGCATTCTGCAGGACATGGGAGAAGTCTGATCACCCAGTGGGGCCCATGCAGGTCTTGTGGTCTGTGGAGCACAAGTAGCTCTGCTCACCGTAGCATGCTGTTCCTGAGAATTTGGAGTGTCCCAGGCGATACCAGGCCTCTACGGGGCACAGAAGTGCACAAAGTTCCCAGGAAGGCAGCCCTCACCTGTTCCTTTGCAAGGTGGTGTTCTGCAGGACACAGATGAAGTCTGCTAGCCCAGTGGGGCACACTGTATAGTTGTTTATATCCACATGAGCACATGTGTTTGAAAGATAAAGGTCAGTGTTAGGTGACTTCTTCAGTCATAATCCAACTTAATTTTTGAGACAGCATCTCCCAGTGAGTCTGAAGCTCACCACATATGCTAGACTGACTGGCTATTGAGTGCTTGTAATCCTTCTTTGTATACCCCCTGGACACTAAAATTATGGAAGACCTAAAAGCTCAAAGTCTGATTGCATAGCAACCATTTCTTTCCTTGGGCCATCTTTCTCCCCCCATCTCCTACTTTGGAGTTGAATATATCATTAGAATAATGATTTTTCATTGTTCAAGCTGAGTGAAGTCACTCCCCATATTTTCTTCAATTTTTAGTCTTCATTTGAGAATAGACATCTGTGGTTCTTTTTTAAATGATCTTTTGAGTGCTAATGGTTGCATCCTAGCTTTCCAAGACCTGTGCAATAAATATGTCTGTTTCTCCTGTCTGGGATTTCTGGATAGCATAGCAGAATGTAGCTCCTTGTAGCAGAGAGCATTCAGTGTGAACTGCACTCATCACAGCATTCCATGGGCCCTCATTCCTATCGGAGTCTGTGTTCTCCCAGTGGGTAGACACCCAAGAAGATAAAAATGAAAAATGGAAATATTGTATAAAACTTGATGCCCAGATGAAGCATTAGAGCAACAACCATATGGTGCTGCCATTAAGAGTGATGTGACCCACTGTGTGGTGGCATTCTGGGGGGACAAAAATAGAAGCCAAGTTTGAAAACAGCTGTTCTTCAACGAGATGCAAGGAGTAAGTCTGGAGAGAATCTTCCTTCTGCTTGCCTGGAGACATCCCCAAACCCAGCCATCACCCCTTGGTGATGTGAATAGCATTGCAGACTGCCATCAACCTGCCAAGAGTGTGAATTTGATGATTATTCAACCAACTTATAAATTTAGACCATACCTTTTTCTCTGCTTGCAAATTTCAGAAAAGAGGAATTTTGTATTCCTTCACGTGGATTTCCCGTTTTTCCACCACAACCTTCCTGTTTCTTATGTTGCAACTCAACCCAAAGACACGGGACACAAGATTGCCCCCCACATACAGTACATCATCTGTGCTATCTATGTTCCCAGATATCTGCCAGTGTGTGAGAAATCTTTACACTTTGAGTTCTATCGAGGCAAGATATTGCTCTCTCTCTCATTTTCCCCTCTATTCTCTCCAGTCCCCTCTACATCCCTCCCCTCCCCTATACCCTCTTCCCCTTACCTTCCCTCTCTCTCCATCTCTTATTTCTTCCTCTCCTCACTTTCTCCCTCATTTTCTCCTTTCTTTCTTCCTACCCTCCCTCTTTTTGACAGAGGATCTCATGTGCCCCCCTCTACGTGGGTAAGGATGTCCTTGAACTCCTGATCCTCCAGCCATCACCTCCACACTGCTGGCATGACAGGAGTAACCCAAGGTTTAATGCATGCTAGGTGCATGCACTGCCAACTAAGCTGTAAACCCAGACCCACAGTCTCCATTATTATATATTGTGTTCCCCATAATATTTTTGACATTGGATAATATTTATTCAGGTGACATCTGAATTATCCTTTGAGACTCAGAGTTAAGGGGTGGTGCCATAGCCACAGATTTTTCTATTCACTTTTGGATTGTTTGGTACCTGTGCTAGATAGCTTTAGTGTCAACTTGACACACCTGGGTTGAGGGAGCCTCAATTGGGAATTTGGCTCCATTGGACGGGCCTATGGCCACATCTATGGAGTATTGTCTTGATTGGTGAGCAGTGTGGGAGGGCCCAGCCCACTATGGGTGGTGACATACCTGGGCAGGTTGTTGTGTATGGTAGCAAGTTCTCCTCTAACCTTCATATATGTATCATGACATGCAGGTATCCTAACACATATACACACAAATGGTATATCATTTGTACACATAGCATAGTGGAAGCTGAGGATCAACATGTCAAGATGTCCTCTAACCTTCATACATGTATCATGACATGCAGGCATCCTTACACACACATACATGTGAATAGTATATCATAGGTACACATAACACAGTGGAAGCTGAGGACCTACATGGTAAGTTGTCCTCTAACCTTCATACATGTATCATGACATACAGGCATCCTCACACACACATACATACAAACACATTGGAAGATGAGGACCAACATGCCAAGTTGTCCTCTAAGCTTCATACATGTATCATGCCATGCAGTCATCCTCACACACAGGTACAGACACATGGTATATCATAGGTACAAATAACACAGTGGAAGATGAGGACCAACATGGCAAGTTGTCCTCTAACCTTCATACATGTAACATGCCATGCAGGCATCCTCACACACACGTACATAAGAATGATATATCATAGGTACACATAACATATGCTTCATTTCATCTTTATAATCCTTTGTGCCATATAAGGTTCTATAATATCACAGGTATTTCAAGGACTGGAACATAGGCACTTTAGGAGGGGGGCACACATTATTTTGCCTACCACAGAAGAAGTCTTAAATAGGAGTAAAAGTTTGAATTCATTGACTTGAAAGCTATTGATTTGAATCTTTGTTGCTTTCCTATAAAAATCCCCCTGATTATAGAGTCATGGCTAGATGACCAGTATACCATGTTGAGTATGCTAAGCTTAGCACTGTCCTTGTTTTGTTTCTTTTGTAACAAATTCTATAGTGCTTTCCACATATATATTGGATCCATGTAGTTGGAGCACTTGTGTCTTCTAAGGGGATTTCACCACACCTATCATTGAAGCTGCATGTTTTCTTTTGATATCTCAGGGGGGAAATCCAACAACTGGGAAGGAGGTGTACGGATTCCAGGCATTCTCCGATGGCCAGGTGTGATAGAAGCGGGTTTGGAGATCGATGAACCAACGAGCAACATGGATATTTTTCCTACAATTGCCAAACTTGCTGGGTCACACTTGCCTGATGACAGGTACTTCAATTCAAGATGATGGGAGTGGGCTTGTTTTGAGCTGATGGACTATTCTGTTCCTCCTTGCTACCTCTAGCTAGACCTATGAGCCATGTCCATTTTGAGGACTCTGTGAATCCCATTATCCCAGTGGGAGATAAACACAGAGGCATTGAATATGTGTAATACATTTAAGTTGATACATGATAATTATATGCACTTAGGTAGTGCTATAAAAATCTGTCTGTGTATTCAACATGTACTGATCACATCAGAATAATTAGCAAACATTTATTACTTCTACCAATAAGACCCTTCAGCTCTTCTTTTTATAAAACATTTGTACATAGCATATGTGTTTTTGTGCATGTATACACATAGGGGTGTATAAATGCATTTGCATGAGTATGCATATAGAGGCCAGATGTTGATTTTGTCTGTTTTCCTCTCTTGTTCTCCAATTATTTTTTGAGACAGGATCCCTCATTGGACCCTGTATTAGTCAGGGTCCTCTAAAGAAACAGAAGCATCAGAACGAATATATAGCTATATACAATTTTTTGATTTGCTCACGTGACAGAGCTCAAGGAGTCCAACAGTAGCTGCACCACACAGGAGAGGCTGAGAATCCAGGGAACAGCTCAGTCCGCAAGGCTGGATGTCTCAGTAGTCCCAATCTGGTGCTGAAGGCCTGATGGATTCCAGGAGATCTGCAGGTCTCAGTACATGCTGGGATCCGAAGGGTTGATCACAGCAGCAAGACAAACTCACCATTGAGAGAGAGGCAATCCACATGAAAAAAGGGACAAGCTCCCTCTGCCTTGGCCTTTCATACTGACTGCCAGCAAAAGGTAATGCCCACATTTGTGGTGGGCCATCCAGGTTGAGGTAGTCCAATCTGAAGATGCTTTTTCTCCTATTTGTTCCTTAGTCCAGTCAAGTTGACACCCATGATTAACCATCACAAGTCCACCCCTTGTCAACTTGACACCCAATAAATAGCTTCTCCTTATGTTATGCTTAAATGTCAATTGTGAACAATGGCAAGGTCATAATTCCACCTAACATGTTATAAGTGTCTCATGTGCAATAGCAAAGCATTATACCTTAGAATAGGTGGTAATGTCCTAGAGGAACACTTAGTCCTTCAGTATCTAATAACCTAAATATGACAACACTTAACACTTATCTCAGTTGCACATTCAAAAGTGAACAA
>VZQC01009000.1:2270337-2327450 GCA_009823505.1 Rhizomys pruinosus | reverse complement strand
TTGTATGTATATGTGTGTGTGTGTGTGTGTGTGTATTTATAAAATATTATATATGTGTGTGTGTGTATTTATAAAATATAATTAATAATATTCAACCGCAGTGCTCTGCCAACCCCTTCTTACTCCTGCAGGTCCCCTTCTCCTTCCCACCCAATCTCCTTGTCCTTTCGTGTGTGTGTGTGTGTGTGTGTGTGTGTGTATTTATAAAATATAATTAATAATATTCAACCCCAGTGCTCTGCCAACCCCTTCTTCCTCCTGTGGGTCCCCTTCTCCTTCCCACCCAATCTCCTTGTCCTTTCGTGTGTGTGTGTGTGTGTGTGTGTGTGTGTGTTTGTGTGAATATACCAATAAGTTTCATTAGGGTTGCTTACAGAAGCATGGCTGGGGGATTAATTACAGGAAGGGCACCTCTTCAATAACCCTAACACTGATCTGATGAAAATACCTCTTACTCCTTCTGCTAGGAACCATTAACTACCTATAGATCCTCAGGGAAAGGGGGAGTCTTTTGTGCTGATATTAACAGCATCTAATTCCTTATGAACCCTTTCCTACTCCATGATGGAATGATGGACTTGAGTGAACAGAGCTTAGATGGGGGATTTCCCAGGAACACCTGCAGAACCACTAGGAGCCAGGCACATTAGCCAGGCAGATTTTTGGATAATTCTGTCACTGGGTTGTTAGATAATTCAATCATTGTTTTGCGGGGGCAGAGTCTCCCTGCTAGGTGGTATAAGAGGTGACCCTGTTGCCTCTCTGAGACTTGAGTGCACAGAGCTTAGATGGGGGATTTACAAGGAAAATCTGAAGCACAGAGTACCGGGGAGCAGGCTAAATGAGGCATACCCCCCCACACAATTTGGAATTGCTGAGGGAGTGTCCAAGTGGTTTAGTTGGAGAACCTTCAGAACAGAAAGGAAGAGTGAGTTAGACTTCCAATAGAAAGCCTAAAACTTAGACAAGTCAACACTCCATAAACAAGGAGAAAAACAAATCAAACAAACAAACAAACAATGAAGGCATCTGAAGGAAGCAAGCAAAGCAAGCCTTCAACAGAGTGAAGAGGCATTTGGGATTCACATTGGAATATGGGCAAAGAGAAACCCTCATGCCAGGGACATGACGAAGGGACAACATGGGAAAGGTACAGGATAATTCCACACCAAGCTCTACCCACCCTGTGGGAGATTTCTACAGTGGGGTCCCCCTGGGGATGGCCCAGGATACAGATCTTAGAGGAACAATTGTGGACATATTCAAAGAAATCAAAGAATATAAAGAACAAGTCAGAGAACTAAGGAGAGAGAATGAAAAATTCAAGAAGGACCTAGAAAGAATGACAAGCACCAGAAAGAACTAGAACAAGAAAATGACAAACTCAAGAAGGAATTGGAAATACTGAAAAGATCCCATGTTGAAATAAAAAAGGAAAACAACTATCAAAGCAAAGAGCTACAGGAAGAGGTTGAGAAGCCCTAAAAGGAAGGGGAAATACTAAAGAAATCACAAGATGAAATGAAAAATGAAATTGAGTCTAAGGCCATACCACCCTGAATGCACCTGATCTCGTCCGATCTCGGAAACTAAGCATGGTCGGGCCTTGTTAGTACTTGGATGGGAGACCACCTGGGAATACCGGGTGCTGTAGGCTTTAAGAAAAAAAAAAAAGAAAAATGAAATTGAACACTCATCAAATCAAATCAAGAGGAAAGGAACAGAAACAGCCTCAAAGTATAATGGAGGAAGCAGAATGAAGAATATCAAACATGACAGATAACACAGAACAACTAACAACCTCAAGTAAAGATTATGAAAAATATCAAAAGTGGAATAACCAGGAATTGTGGGACACTATGAAAAGATCAAACCTCTGTATCATAGGGATAGAGGAAGGAGAAAAATCCCAAGAGAATCGTATTGATCAGGTCTTCAATAGAATAATAGATGAAAATTTCCCCAAACTAAAAAAAGAAAAACCAATACAATACAAGAAGCACATAGAACACAAAACAGACAAAATCAGAAAAGAAACTCTCCACACCATATCATAGTTAAAATGCTAGATGTCCAAAATAAAGACAAAATTCTGAAAGCCACAAGAGAAAAACAGCAAGTTACATATAAGGGGAAACACATCAGAATTACAACTGACTTCTCAGTGCAAACTATGAAAGCAAGAAGAACGTGGAGCAAAGCATTCCTGGTGCTAAATGACTATAGATGCCAACCCATGTTACTACACTCAGCAAAAATATCAATTACAGTTAAAGGAGAGAGAAAAACTTCCAAGATATAAACAAGATGATAGAGTACATGTCCTGAAAACCAACCCTTCAGAGAATACTTGAAGCAATTCAAAGGACAGAAGAAAGGAACAACTATCCGCAGGCACCTAGAAAGAGAACTTAATAAAAGCATAACTGTAGAAGTAGAAACCTAGACCAAATATGCAAATGGATAATAAGGTGAAAGAAAACAACACAACTTTCAGTTATAACCTGAAATATTAATGGACTAAACTCCCCAATCAAAAGACATAGACTGGGAGATTGGATTAGGAAAAAGGGTCCATCTATAAGCTGTCTACAAGATGTGCATCTTACCCTCAAGGATAGGCACCAACTTAAAGTGAAAGGATGAAAAAAATACTCCAAGCAAATGGTACAAAAAAAGAAAGCAGGAGTTGCTACTATAATATCAGGCAAAACAGACTTTAAAGGAAAAGAAATCAGAAGAGACAAAGAAGGCCATAACATCTTTATCAAAGGAACAATTGACCATGAAGATTTCACAATCATGAATATATATGCAGCAAACTCTGGTGCACCAAACTTTATAAAGAAAAATTTCCAGGACAACAAGGCACAAATTAACCCCAGCACACCCATAGTAGGGGACTTCAGTAAACCACTGAGCCCTTTGGACAGGTTAACTGAACAAAAAATAAACAGGCATCTGAAGTGAATGATATGATACACTAAAGGGACCTCACAGACATCTACCGAATACTCCACCCTAATACCAGAGAATACGCTTTGTACTAGCACTCCGTGGAACATTCTCCAAAATCGACCACATACTGGGACACAGAAGAAACCTCCACAAATACAAAAAGATTGAAATAATTTCATGCATTATATCAGACCACAGTGCAATAAAGCTCAACATCAACACCAGGATGATCCCTACTATCTACAAGAACACATGGAGACTAAACAACTCATTCTTGAAGAATGAATGTGTCAATGAAGAGGTAAAGAAAGAAATAAAAGCATTCCTGGAACTGAATGACAATGATAATTCAACACAAATAACCTATGGGATACTTTAAAAGCTGTCCTAAGAGGTAGGTTTATAGCCCTGGGTGCCTACATTAGAAAAACAGAAAGAGCACAAGTGAACGATCTGGTGGCTCTTAACATTAATATGATCTTTTCTTACATAATTGAATGGTTTTCCATTGAATTGGGAAAAGCTAAAGTAAGATGGTTCAGAGGAGTGGAGAAGCAGATAACTACTATTCTAGTTTTCTGCATTTTTTGTTTTCTGTTTTCAAACAATACATAGACCTATGTGTTTCAAAGGTCAGTCAGTCAATACTGAGTCCTTTGTCCATGTCTATGGATCTTGGTGGTGTATATTTACCCAAGTCAGCCCAGTGTTAATGTCTAAAAAACTTGAGGTTGATCCAGCAATAAATTGTCATCATGATTTTAGACCTCAGTGAACAGTTTACCTGCTTCAAGAGATCTTGTGGGAATAAAAGGCTTTCACAGAGTCTCATTTAAGCACATGGCCAAACAAGTTAGATAAATAGTCTTAAGCATTTGTCTTGAAGGCTATCAACATCTAAGACAGTGTTTATCATTCATCCAGACTGTCACCCCAGAGGCCATTTCTCAGTGCCTGGAGATGTTTCTGATTGTTTCATCTTAGGGTACCATTGACATCCCGAGGGTAGCAGACTGAGATTTTGTTAAGGATCCTTGAATGTACAGGACAGCCGCCTACAACAATGGATTATCACACCCAATATGTCAGTGGTGCTGAAGTTGACAAACTCCTGCTTTGAAATTTATTATTGCTCTTTTATCAAAAAGATAGTTATAATGGAAAATCCCATCAAAACTTTTCTATAACAACTCCTATGTCTATGTGTACCTATAAATTCGATACACAGATAGCTACCCTTTAGAATGTAGATTTAATTATTTTCTGCAAAGCTGGTTAGAAATCACCTTAATAATATTGTAATATATATATATATATATATATTTAAAAATAAAATAATAAATAAATAAATATAAGAAACAAAATATGAAAATCGACTTCCTGTCCTTTAGGCTCTGTTTGGGAATTAGGATTACACACCAGAACGCGCGGGCAATAAATGGGGGAGTCAGAATAAAAAAAAATAAACACAAAAAAAAAAAAAAACGGGTCAGAGCTGATGAGATCCATGTTAGCCCTCCTAGAGTGCACGTACGTAAGTGGAGGACGTGGGGGAGAGGGTGGGGGGGGGGGGGGGGTGGTGACGGACAAAAAAAAAAAAAAATATTCGGTGCTCAACTTGGAAGCTCCATCTCCTGTTTTCTGGGCAGTCCCCCTAGGGGGGACTTTTATTTACTTGCAGGATCTAAATCTGCAGAAACAATAGCTGTGCCAACAGGAGCTTGCTCTCCAGCTATGACTATTTCCTTCACAAAGATTCAGTTTCATTCAGTCTCAGGGCTCAGCCAAGGAACTTTCATAGGGCCTCAGTCATAACATTATCTCCCTCCCCCAAGCCCCGACTCAGACGTCCTTCTAATAAGCCATGAGTCTAAAATGAATGAAAGGCACATGTCTCTCTGCTTTGCTGTGAAACAAAAGTGAAGGGTATGCTGCTAAATTCACTCATTGTTAATCATGGAAGGCCTTTCCCTGGGTCTCATCCTTGCTTTTTGAAAAACCTCTAAATCCTCACTAAGCTATCAGGACAAAGGATGGAAAACAGAATACTGACATTCTGAAGAACCACATTTTAGGACAGAGGAGCTTCAGATTTCCATAACTAAAGTCCTATTTCATTATTTAAAGTAGGAGAAGAAATCAGTTCTTTGTATTTGATTGTCATGTGTTTTTTTTAATATATTTTATTGTTGTTACAACTTTTTCATACATCATACATAATTCCTCAATCCAATTTAGAGGATTGTTCCCTTTTCCATGCCCCTAACCCCACCCAAGTTCATGCAATCTGCAATACATGTCCCTTGAAATCGTTTTCGCAAGCTTTCCAGAGTTTTTTTTTGTTTTGTTTTTTTTTTCAAAGCAGAGGATTATTGTTTTGGGGAGAACTTCACTGTTTCAGTCAGGTTTTTCGTTTTGTTTTGTTTTGTCCCAGTTCTTTTGTTATTTTTGTTCCCTCCAACTTGTATTGTTTCAACATATGCTCTTCCAAAAATTAGTACTTTATTATTCTATATGGCTTCTTTCTGAGTAAACAAATAAAGTTTTTTTTTTTAATCTTCCCAGTAATTTTGGTTGACTTACTGCTATGCAGTTACACGAGGCCACTTTCTTAGGCTACTTACCAATAGTAGCATTGCATTGAAAGATTTAAGACTTCAGATTAGGGACTCAAGGCAGACCCTGAAGATGATTTTCCCTTGGGTAAGAGATTTGACATGGGAGTTATCAATACCATTGATAGACAGCAATATGGGCAGGTCTCTGAAGAGACTTCAGGCCCCAAAGGCAAATTTCTAGTGCTAAATAATAAAGTTTGATGCTTTCTCAAGGAAAAGGATCCATGCCAATATCCAGAACATCATGACATGAATGATTAGCATGCACCCCACCATTTTTACTGAAGAGATTAAAGACAGGCTTTAAGTTTCAGGGCAAGGTGTAGGTTTCGGTTCAGATTTGGCAGAGGGAGATAATATTTGCAAGTATGTTTACCAATGTAAACAGAATTTTCTACATTATGAAATTAATTTTCAGTCTTCCTAAGATTTCCCTTAGCATATTCAACTCAACTTTAAAATATCTGAAGATGCTGGGCGTGGTGGCACACGCCTTTAATCCCAGCACTCGGGAGGCAGAGATAGGTGGATCTCTGTGGGTTCAAGGCCAGCCTGGTCTACAGAGAGAGCTCCAGGACACCTGGTACTAAAAGAGAGACCCTGTCCCAAAAATACCAAAAAAAGAAAAATAAAATAAAATATCTGAAGTTGAAAAACATAGGTAGATGTATTGCTGAGCAGCCTAGTTTACAGGTACAGAACCCTGTAGAGAACCAGTGGTTTTCCATTTTTATCACTCAGTGGTCTAAGTGGGGAGGTGCAGGTCACTCCCCATTGCTGAGTTGGCTGGGGTGGGTCACTAGCCTGGGAAAAAAATATGCCCTTTCAATATTCAAACTAGATTTTCTCCTAAATGCTTACCATTTTGGGACCCGTGTTACTTTTCTCATTTTTTTGTCAGAATATCTAAACAAAGTGACTCAAGGAAGGAAGGATTTCTTTGGACTCATGGTGGAGGATGTTATGTTAGGGTCCGGGGATCCCCCTCAAATTGTTGTAAAGTCACAGCAGAGAGACCACTCACTTAACCACATGGAGTTTTAAAGGAGGCTTTAAATTATGATGATGTCGGACCAACACTGAACTTGGGAGGAGTGTGGCCATGAGGTGCAGGTTACAGGGTAATTTATAAGTACAACATCCAATCAGAGTTTAGCATCATAATTACAGTTACCAATCAAGAGGAAATATGTGAAGCAAGCAAGCCAATCATTCCTAGAGTGACTAAGGAAAAATGGCTTAATGGTATCTGAGAACACTGTCCCTGAGTTGTTATAATCCTCCATTTCATTTCCCCCTCTTGTTATGTGGCCTTCAAATCCTTGAAGGAAGTTCACAAGAGTCAACCACAGTTGGTGTTTGCAAGATGGAATGATCTGCACTAGGGAGGGTTATATTGGGTACTTAGCACTATGATTTTAATGGAATTTACCTACTGTTTACTAAATCTGACAAGTGAGTTAAGGATGCATGGGCCACAAGTCAGAACAACTAGAAGGATAAGTTTACTGGCAGATCCAGGAAGTCTTCAGCGCTCAGCTGAGAAAGAAACTGGCTCTTTGGAGGGGTCCTGACCCTAAACTGCCTAGCCGATATTTAGCTCCTCTTTTTATCACATTTCCCTCTGAGGAGGTTACCCCAGTTGCCAAGAGGGAATTGGGGTGCTGATGGCTCTGACTTCTTCCATCCTGAAAAGGGGTATAGAGAGTGGTGACTGGGGTACCCCTGCTCAGTGGATCTATCTAAAAGACCCCAAATAGTATATTTACAGAGAGAACAAAATCCTTGACTGGTGCCTTTGAAGGCAAGAGTAGCTAGGTACATTTTGTACGCAAGGAACCAGGAGATGAATAGGGTGAATTAAATGTCCAACTTAAAAGACCATTTGAACTTTTCAACAAGGGGTTTGGAAGCATCCATTATTGAGCTTCTCCTTTTGTTCATTTGGCCATGGTGTCTGGGCTCAAGATCTGCTTTCCAGGAAATTTTTATAGTCATGGTGTGAGTTTTCCCTTAGGTAGTTGCTTAAATAGAAAGAGGAAATTTTATTATTTGATAACAACAGATCTCATATGAATTTAAATGACTTAAAATGTGTTTGGAGGCACAATCTCACAGACTTTAAAGGAAATATGATTGCTTATCTTTTGATTATACTTTCCTTTTGGGTGTTTAAGTCCATACAGTTAGCCCAGGTTAACCAATTTTTATTTTCTCAAGATCAGTTGAGGATCTGGTCCTCAGAGGCTATTCAAATTTTTTGGGGGAAAGGCCTCTGTCTCCTCTTGGCTTTTACTAGTTCCATCCAGTGGAGGACAAAATCAGGTTGTACAGGACTAGGCTTCCCTTTTGAAGAATAAGAATTTCCTCTTTAGAGACTGGGCACTGGCTAGAGTCCCATTAGTGGATCTTCCAGGTCTCCCTGCCCGGGAGGACTGTGACTCATAATTGCAGGACATTTCAGGAGATGCCTCCAGACATAGTCCCCTGGGACTTAGTTGACCTCAGAGGGCAAGAAACAAAGTTGTTCCTTAAGTCCCTTGCCCGAATTGGTATGGGCATTAAGTATGGTCATTATCCATCCAGAAAGGCTAAGTTACACCAGTCTAATGCTTTTAATTACTGTGTAACATTTTAGATAAGGCTTGGATAAAATTCAAGCAGCTGACAGGAAGTGGGACTTAACACCATAGATTAAGCAGGCATAGCCCACAAGATAGAATTAAACAATTTCAGGCTTATCTTAAATGTAAACTGTTCAGTACAATTACTACAAAGAGGAACAATCTCTTTCTTTCTTAGACCCTCTATCCCGATTTATAGTTTTTCCAGAAAGACAGTTGTACCACACACTGGAAGGCAAGAAATAAACTGAAAATGATTACCAAGCCCATCCAAGACTGTCTTCCTCTGGACTGCATGCAGCTGGTAAAGGAAGATAGACCTAGCTTTTTGAGCCAAATTATCTGGTTAGGGCAAAGGAAGTGTCAAAAGCAACTCTTGCAAAAAGCATAAAGTACATTTTTCAGTAGCCATAGGTAACCCAGTATATGTCTGTGTCCATTTAATCTAAACCTGTAACAAGGAGTCCAGTGCAAGCCAGGAGTGGACAGAAAATTAACAACTCTGTATATTTACAATCCTATTCAGGCCATTAGTAACCTATCTTGAGTGTTTATAGCAGTTTAATTTAATACAGGTATCTTATTATTTTACTATACTTTGAAATGCCATGTGATATGTATATAAATCTTGGGCAAAAACTGAACACTCTTAAAAAAACCTTGACTATTATACATTTTGATTCTTTAGTAGACTGAACCTTAGAAAATTAAGCTTATTCATATAGTCTCACCTTTTACCTGCCATAACAAACCTCCTCAGATTTTTATCACTTGCAAAGACTTTCTCATCATCTTCATACAAATCCTTACTAAAAATTTCTCCATTTCTATATCCCTCTAACATTTTTCTCACCTTCTCATTTCCTTTCTTAATACCGTGAGACATAACAACATTCATAAATAGATTGACCCTGAGTGGTGAAGAAATACTAAGAAGCACTCCCATAAAATAAATACTATGGTTAGACACAATGTCATGACAAACTAGTTTTAAAACCAAAACTTTAGAGCATTTTCAGAAATGTTTAGAAATCAATATTTCTGACCTTAACGTAAACCTTGGATGTGCTAGAATTGAAGGCATGCTAGAATTAAAGGCATGGCCCACCACACCTGGCTGGGGAACTCACAGGAGTGGCCAGACCAGCAGGACAGCAGTTCAAGCCCAGGGAGGTATGTAAATCACTGCAGGATCATAATAAAGCCCACTAGCTATCCCAGGCTGCCCTCTCCCACACCTGGAGGCAACAAACAGGGCTGCCCCAGGCCATTCTGGTATCAGTTCTCCACCCAAAACAGACCAAGATATACATCAAAGGACACCAAAGGAAATATCAGGATTTCAGAGTAAAAATAAGTAAAGCTTAAAAAAAGTTATCCAAACACATATAATTTAATTTTGCATTAAAATAGACCAGTCATGTGATGGTTTTTAGATTCTATTGCCTAGGATTTTAGTCGAGCACTTGTGCATAAACAGGTAGTTCTTTTGGGCTGGAGAGATGGCTCAGCATTTAAGAGCACTGACTACTCTTATAGAGGATCCAGGTTCGATTCCCAGCACCCACCACATGGTGGCCAAGAACTGCCTCTTTAAGCCAGATGTGGTGGCACACGCCTTTAATCCTAGCACTCAGGAGGCAGAGGCCGGTGGATCTCTGTGAGTTCAAGGCCAGCCTGGTCTACAAAGTGAGTTACAGGCCAGCTGGGGCTATAGGGAGACCCTGTCTCAAAAAAAAGTAGTACTTTTGTAGAATAAGAGATATTTAAAGATATATTTGGGTACCCAGGTTATAGCATTAAAATATTTATATTTCTGATCAGGCATGCCAGAATAAGATCTTATTGAGTATGAGGGCTTAAGGCACTTACACCCTCCAAATAGGTTCCTACCTATAAGCTGAACTGAGGTTCCATAGTTTTAGAAAGACTCAAACACACATCCAAAACATCAGGAGCCTGGGTTGAGAGGGCTGCTCTAACATCTTAAAATGATCACAATAATTTTATATAATGATTCATCCAAATGGAGACTAAAAACATGGAGTGAAGTACAGTTTTCATGAGTTCAATTCACCCAGGCCTCTGAGACAAACTCTTCCACAAACACAAACATGTAGCATGCAGGAGGGACTGCTTGCCCGATCAGCAAGGAGGGCACAGACCCAGGGAAGTCCCTTTGACTCCCAGACACAGGCCATCCTGGAGTTCAGCTCCTATGATGCAGCCCCAGAAGCCATGTGGTACCCTGACTGATCCAGGTACCAGACCCCAAAATGGGTCTCTACTAGAGACCACACAGTTGACATGTGGGTACTCTAGGGA
Organism: Rhizomys pruinosus; assembly: GCA_009823505.1. Classification (NCBI taxonomy): domain Eukaryota; kingdom Metazoa; phylum Chordata; class Mammalia; order Rodentia; family Spalacidae; genus Rhizomys; species Rhizomys pruinosus. The sequence continues at coordinate 2,316,925 of VZQC01009000.1, read as the reverse complement.
GCTCAGGAATTCCCTGAGATCCAAGGACCTCCACCCAGGCCAGACCAAGATTCTTGTCTAACTGCTGATGTAAAGTTTACTAGCTAGTAAAAGGAAGTTTCGGTCATTTGAGATAGAGTCTCTTTGTAGCAGCTGGGTGGAAACACACCAAAGCAGACCAGCTGGTCTGAACTTGAGCTCACAAAAAACTGCCTGCCTCTGCCTCCCAAGTATTAGGATTAAAGGCATGTGCTACCATGCCTGTCCCAGGAGGCAGCAAAACTGCCCCACCCAGAACAAAACCAGTCCAAGAATTTATTCCCAGTCCTGAAGGCAAGTGAGTATGTTAAATCATGGCTACATCCAGCCAGAGAATCTGGCCCACAGAGGTCTCAACAAAACAAAACAAAGTAGACCAAACATCTTGAATGCAAACACAAACCAAAAAGTCATCTAGAAAATAGGATCCTTAAACAGTAAACTCAGAGGCTAACTCCTATAAACAATTACCACCAGTTGTGAAGCATTTGCTAGAAAGATGTCTATGGTATCCAAATTTTAGGCCTTTAAATCCATTTTAAATATCCATATTTTAATGTTTGCCAAAATGAATGATTCTGTGCACATAAAGGATGGAAATTTAAAGTGGCCACTTTGTTTGACAGAACCAGCATGAGACAATTACAGTGACTGAATTACAAACACACACAAAAACTTAGACACATGACAAGCAGAACTACATGAATCTTAGACACATGGAAGAACAGTTACCATAAATACAAAACATACTTACTGCCTGTAAATCTGGAAAAACTTGGGTCCCTTTCTTCTCCTGTAGCCTGCAGTAGGAGATACAGAGGCTCACATGACTTTGGGTGTGGCAGGGCTCCAGGGGAGTCTCTAAATTTTCCAGCAGAGCAGGGGTCAAGTTTGGTGGCAGCTGTAGACCCCTGAGCCAAAGGGGAGGTTGGGCCAAGAGGCCCAGCCAAGGGGCCACCGCCATTCCAGATCCTATACAGTTCTGAGGGCTGTGTGGCCCTGGCAACCGGGAATCTCTGCTGGGGGAAGAAAGGGGTGCAGCCACTTGGGAGGACTGCAAATGACTTCCTGCCAGGCAATGATATAGGGCTGCTGATCTGGATGCCCAGAATTTCCAATAACACCTGAAAAACTCAATTAACAAGGCGTTTTTCAAAAGAACCTTTTGATGGCTATTCAACCTCCCAAGATGGTTAACCATTCCAATTCACATAGGGTCCAGAGTCTCCCAGGGGAGATGGCCAGACCAACTGATATCCTTCCTGAAATTCTTAAAGTGGTCAAGGACCAGGGACAAAAGATTGGGAGTAGATTTAGAATTTCCCATTTTGAGATCTTAGAGAATGAAAATGAAAGCAACAGACAACACAACAAAGAAAGCAACACCAAAGACTATGAGGACAGGAAGAGAAGAAGTACTGCGAGTCCTGGAACCAAAAATCCATACCCCTTGTCTGGATTCCAAATCACTGAGGGAAACCCCCTTTTCATACTCTGCCAGTGGATAGATGGGGCATCCCCCCTCTCCATGCTCAAGGAGTCATACTGCTTCCAGTTTCTCCTCACTAAGTGCCCGAGAACAGAAACTGGAGTTTAACCAAAAACAAAGTGAAAGTAAAAGGAATTGACCTCTCCCGTACCCAAAAGACATGGCCAGCTGAATGTCTCTAGTCCCACCAGTGGCCTTTGGGGGATCCTGGATGAGCCCCCAAGATATTATGTTAGGGTCCGGGGGTCTCCCTCAAATTGTTGTAAAGGCACAGTGGAGAGACCATTCACTTAACCACGTGGAGGTTTTTTTTTTTTTTTTTTTTTTTTTTTTTTTGTTTGTTAAAATAGTGGTTAGATGCCATGAAGTCGGTGGCAATGCCTTAATTGTATGCGTGTTGTTAAGCCTAAGGGCCTCTTCCATCCTTGTCAAGGGGATTGCTAACCTTCTCTCCTTTCATATAACATACCATGTGGAGTTTTAATGGAGGGTTTAATTTACTTACAAAGCTGGGCCAACACTCAACTTGGGAGGAGTGTGGCCACAAGTTGCGTGTTACAGGGTAATTTATAAGTACAATAGCCAGACTTTAGCATCACAATTAAAGTTACCAATCAAGGGTTAACACACAAAGCAAGCAAACCAATCATTCCTGGAATCACTAAGGAAAAATGGCTTAATGGTATCTGAGAACACTGTCCCTGAGTTTTTAGAATCCTCCATTTCTAGGATACATAATGGTAGGTAGGAGCCTGAGGCAGCTGGTCAGATGGCATCCACAGCTTGGAAGCAGAAAGCAACTAGTGATGGTAGGAAGCTTCTTTCTTTTTCTGCAGGCTAGCTACTCAGCCTGTAGAATGGTGCTACCTACCTGTAGGGTGGGTCTTCCCACCTCAGGCAATCCAATCCAGAAACTCTAAATCCGGACAGGGGGACAATCAGTATTAATCATTGCAGCAGGATTATAAAAGTTCAAAATTATGATTCGGGCCCTACCTCTGTTTTCTTTTGAAAAATACTTCCTCAAGCATTACTCTCTATGCTGCCAATCAGTACATGGTGAATACTGCATGGGTATTCACCATGTACTGATTGGCAGCATAGAGAGTAATGCTCACCAACTTCCTAGTCAGTAGCCAGCCATCTCAAGGACCTTCCACTCTCTATTCTTCTCAGCTCTGTTCTCTTGTGAGCTCTGGAACTTCCCACAGTGAGCCAGGTAGAAAGAAGATATTTAGATAGTCCACATGGAGAAATGATATATTCAAAGGCTTAAAACTATGAACCCAACATATTCATGGAGGAATGAAGTTACTATAGTCCCCCAAATTACTCCAGAACACATTATCTGATAACATGAAAATTTCCCATGCTATTTAACCTGACCTGACCCTTAGCAATCAGGGCACATTCCAGACATATTTTGAAGTTCACCACTGCTATATCAGTCAGGATTCATCTCCTCATCCAAATTAGCAATAACCCCTAGCACACACATTTCTAACCAAAGAGAAAGGGACATATTTCATTTTTCACATCAGCTATCTATGCAAGCTTGCTGGACCTGGCTTGAAGTAGCATTAAGAAAAGGACAGTTACAGACAACTGTCCCTTTAGAATGTATGGTGCAGTGAGATGAGATTGGCCCTGTGGTCCTAAATCATGATACTATAAAAATCGTACTCACACTAAGAGCATCTGGAGAAAGGCTATCAACTGGGTTATGGTGATAATTAACTGTGATTCTCACATGTGGTTTTTAAAACAATCCCAAATATTAGCTTTGATGTCATTTAAAAGTTTGGCTCAATGGAGGTCACTGTCAGTTTTTCATAGTGGAAATGAGCTTTCCTTGTGACAAGACATATTTCTCTACTGTGAAATGGTGGCTCTCCCTCCTGCTTGATTTATTGCATGCTTCTAGGGTAGAGCATGTTAGGTATAAGATAATAAAAAATGATTCTGTCTCTGTACTTGAAGAGAGAGAAGTTTTCAGTATGATCTCTGCTCTACTCCTTGACTAAAACTCAAATGTTTGATTTTAAGTAAAGAGAGGAATCCTGGGATTTGGAATTACTAGATGAAAGCTTGTTACCATGACCAATTTCATTTATCAACCTATGCTATATAAAGAAAGCACACCCATCTCTCCTGTTCTAAAATCATCTGTTGAGTTTTGTTGATGTAGGAAGACAAGAAAGATTTCCCTTTATGAAACTATAAGACATCGTGTGTGTGTGTGTGTGTGTGTGTGTGTGTGTGTATTTGTGTCTGTGTGTTCTTGTCTGTGCAAATAGAGGTCACAGGCCAACCTCATGTATCATTCTTCCAGCTATTGACCTTGTTTATTAACACAGATTCTCTCACTGGCCTGGGACTCTCTGCATATGGTGCACTGCCCAGAAATTCCTAGGAATCCTGTTTTTGCTTTCCCACTCACTGGGATTACAATGAAACCACACCATGTGCTTCTTTTCATGTGGGCTCTGGGGATGAAAGTCAGATCCTCATGCCTCTGAGACATGTGTTCTACTGCCTGAGCTACAAAACACTGGGGCACCTTACTAGCTTCATAAACAACTACATCTACTTGTTTGAAACGTGTAGCAGTCTTCTTGACCTAAGCTCTGGAAGCAAAGATCCAGATGGTGGCAAAGCAAGAAAATGGAGGTTATCTTTTGCTTATGGAAATCCTGAAAGAACTGCCCCACTGACATGGAGGCAGAGATGATAGCAAGGGCTAGAAACCGATTCCTGTGTGTCCCTTCACATAATTCTTTGACACTTTGGAGGCTGTCCGTGCTCTGTTGTCAGTTCCGGCACCCAACCCTTCATTCTTCCCTTCAATCATATTGAAGCTTTAGTGCCCATTGAAAGGGATTTGAAAAGGAGGAAGAAGGAAGAAAGAAGAAATGAAATGTGCTTGTAGAATGGAAATGATATTTCATAGAATGTTCCCTGTCTGAATAGAACATTTTCTCCACAGTTGCTGCTTTTCCACTGGCAAGGAACGGGGAGTGCAAGCTTGGGAAAACAGCCAAGCCTGTCTTTTGTTCTTATTTTTAACTTATGATAATAGAATATTTTCAGCCCATAGACTTCTACAGCTTGCATGATTAATAACCAGGGCGGAGGCCAGACAAGTGCTAAGCAACAGAACTATAATTACATTATGGGACTTCAGTGACATCAAAATAAACCACGGAAAATAAATGCGAGGGAAGCAGGACCCCTTAACGTGCTTGCTCAAATTATAGGGACATGTTAAACTTCCATTTTCTAAATGCCTCCTAATGAGGGAAGGCAGGCAACTAGTGTTTTTAATCAGAAAGAAAACACCCTCAGGTTAAATGCTCTGCCTCCTTCAAAACAGTTCTGTGCTCTTTGCTTCAACATAAGCTTGAAGGCAGTATCAGTGGATTCAATGTCTTAGGTCACTCTTTGTTTATGTTAACAGAAAATTTCACACATTTTCCTTACTTGAAACCCTACAGATCTTAATTTGTTCATAATCAATTTCATATATCTCTTTGCAATGTAAGGATTCCACTATTTACATAATATAGTGGTCGAAGGGATACTTTTTATTTTCAAATAACCCATCCACAGGGTATTTTGTAATCATGACTGTTGTCCACAAAGGAATACATAGTGAATGAAAAAAAATGTCTTTGATTGAAGTCTATCTAATACAAATTACTCTATGATACACAGAGTAAGTAAATACAAGATTTATTTTTATTTACATGTATGTGTATTTCTGTGTGAGTGTAGGCCATGTGTGAGCATGCCTGTGTAGCATAGAGGAAGGGATTAGATTTACTGGAGCTGCAGTTACAGGAGTTATGGGAGTTTTGTTTTTAAGCAAATTTTTAAATTGTATTTTTATTTTATGTGTTTGAGTGTATTGCCTACATGTGTGTAAGTACACCTGTGTCATGTAATGCCCTTAGAGGACAGAAGAATATGTCAGATCTAGACCTGAGGGTGTGGATTGTTGTTAGCCACCATGTGGGTATTGGGATTCAAACCTGGGTCTTCTATAAGAATAATCAGTGCTCCTGAACACTGAGCCATCTCTCCAGCCTTTTTTAATTAAAATATTTTATTTATTATTTTTATTTTATGTATATGAGTGTATTGCCTGAATATGTGTAAGTACATCTGTGTCATACACTACCCACAGAGGTCAGAAGAAGGCATCAGATACTTGAAACTGGGTTACAGATGGTTGTTAGTGGGTAGTGGGTGCTGAGAATAAAATGTGAGTCCTCTGCCTGAGTAATCAGTGTTCTTAACTGCTGAGTTATCTCTCCACCCCAGTTACATGAGTTGTAAGCTGCCCAGCATTGGTGCTGGGGACTAAACTTGAGTCTTTTGGAAGCACAGCATGCATTCTTAACCACTGAGCCATCTGTCCAGCCTGCAAGATTTGTTTGTATTTATGAGTGTCTGTGCACATGAGGGCAGTCAGTGCCCGTGGGGGCCAGAAGAGGTCATCAGATCCCATGGAGTTGGAGTTACAGAATATTGTTAGCTGCCTTACCTGGGTGCTGGGAACTGAACTTGGGTCTTCTGGAAGGACAGCAAATCCTCTTAACTCTGCAGCCATCTCTACAGCCCAATTCCCTAAGCTGTTTGTCTCTTTAGCTATACAGTGGAGATGACAGTAAACTCAGCTCACAGGGCACTTTGGAGAGTGAATGAATGATTTTTTTCTTGGGGAGACCTGATTAAACATACATTCATTCCACATAGAACAAGGGCAACAAATTAATATATAGTCTGCCCAGTCTACCCTGGTAAACCAATGAGCTCATTGGGGTCCTTTACGGGAGCATGATTACTCAAAGATAGCAATATCACTCTAAAGCCCACCCTAACCTTGAGTGACAGCTCATGAAAACTGAATCACTGGAGATCCCTGGCGGACTTGCACAAATTTCCTCTGAATATATTCTCTCCCCTGTAACTGTTTACTGCTTTTATCAACATGAGGTGGAACACCTTTGAGTATTGGAGCTTTCCAGGTGTCCTGGGCCTTGTCAATTTCTTAGCTTCCTGGGTTAGGAGACGGCCTTGTCAATTTCTTAGCTTCCCAGGTTAGGAGACTCGGTCCTCTATCCAGAAAGGAATATTTCCATTTGGAGGAAGTCTGTCCTCCAAATGGATAAACAAAGCTATGGTCCTTGCAGATCCCCATGTATGACTCATGGAGTTATTGAACATGGAGTTATTAGTCAGGGATATGTGGTCTCCTTTGCATTGGTTATTTACTCAGCACTATGAGGCTCTATCATGTTGCTGTTTTTGCAGAAACACATATGAGAAGTCAGGGTATTTAAGGCAAAGCTTATCTCAATGGCTGAATTTAGAACTTATGCCTGGTCTGCTGTGTCACACAGGGTCATCGATGGGAGGGATCTGATGCCCCTGCTTCAAGGACGAATACCACACTCTGAGCACGAGTTCCTATTTCACTATTGTAATGCTTATTTAAATGCTGTGCGCTGGCATCCACCAAACAGTGAGTAAAAAAGCCTTCCAAACCTTTTCAAAATTTTTACCATCTATTCTATGCAGATAGACAAAGACAGTCAGCTTTGTGTTACAGAGGGCCACATTCTGTCACCTCTTCTTTTTTCTTGCTTTTAATCTCTTTGCCACACAGTAAGGTATCTTAAGACCTTCCCTCCTTGCAACTGAAAACTGGTGACCCAGGACAGCAAGCTTTGGATTCTCAGCAAGATATGGCATCCAGAGTCTCCAGCTTCAGCTTTCTCTAATGATTCTTTCTGTCTCCAGGATTCAGTGCAAGAAACACTGAACTCTCTGCCTGGTCTGCCTTGCCCTCATAAAGGACTAGGATGCCACCATGTGGGTATTGGGATTTGAACCTACTCCTTCCAGGAGTTCCCCATGCATAGTCCAAAGATGTTACCTCCTTTGCCTGTCCTCTAAGTGTTCCAGACTCTCATTTTCCAACAAATGGGCTACTGAATGGGATTTACCTCAACCTCAAAGATAGCGATTCACATCTCATTAAATCTATATAATCTATATCTTGTCATTTCCATTTGCAAAATGTAATTAAAGCAAATTCAAAATGTGTGCATATTCTTACATTTCCCCAACCAAGCCTTCTTTAAATTTTGCTCATTATGGGTAATGAGATTTAACTGTCAGACTGGAAGTGTGCCCTCAGTGTTCAGAATCCTTGCCTCAACACGCACAAGGCTGTAAGTCCCATCCCCAACACTATTACAAACACAAAGATTGAGTCTGATTCTTTTTACCCGTGGAATTTCTGACAAAGGAGAAGGAATGAAGAGACCCAAGTTGTGTAGGTGAGATAACAAATGTTGACATTTTCCTATCTGTTGAACACTTAAAATGACAGCTATGTCTCTACACAAAGATGCCCTGGGATCTGTGGCAATCCAGTGTATGGTAGTACAGCTACCATCTGACCTGGGGATCAATGTTGAACCTTGGCCTTGAATGCGTGTTGGGGCTGATGTTCACCTTTCTCCAGAGGGGTTGCAAGCCTAGAATGCATCTGCTAATTTAGAAACTTCCTAGCTGTTGTCTCTTGTCTCAGTCTGGGGTAGCTAGTGTATGTTTTTTGTTCCATCTCTCCCTCCTTTCCTTCTTTCCTGTTCCATTCCTTCTTTCCTCTTCCTTTTCTACCTTCCTCTGCCTTTTTCCTTCTTTTACTTTACCATTCCTCGGGCCATTCCTCCCTCTTTCCCTCTTTTCCTCCATGTGAGATGCTCTCCTGCTGACCTGCCCCTTCCTAGCTTCTTGCACTGCTTTTCAGGTGATCTATCTACCCATTTTACTCCGTTAGCTAGTCTACCAAGGACACTTGACTAACAACTTTGGGGCTGAAGAGATGGCTTAGCAGTGAAGAGCAGGAAGTGGACACTGCTTAATTACACAGTTTATAAAGACTTTATTATTTGGCCTTGAATAAAGAATTACCTTTTCACAGTTCTTATGTCTATCAGTCAGTTAAAGAAAGTAGTTATACCTGTTTTATAAGAAATTACTACTGTAACAATCGGCTCTATTTTACAATTAGGGAATCAATTACCATCATGTTTTTCTTTTTTCTATGAAAAGGAGGGGTAGGGAAGTCTCTCCTATTAAAACTTTGTGGCTCCTGGAAGGTAAACTTCATTAGGACACACGATAAACAGTGGTTACAAATAGGATCCACAGAGATGTTTTATGCCTGTAGCTCAGGCAGTCTGAGGCTTTTCTTCCTTTTAAAGTTTAGATGGGCTAACTTCTCTGCTGGTATTTCTTGGTACATCCTGCACAAGGCAAAGCTGTATCTTTTCTTTCTCAGCCATTAGATTGGTGATGTTTTGACCTGTGGAAACATGCAAATCTTTTCCCATAGTTAGTTTTAAGATTTAAATTGACAAATTTGACTAAAGGTTTAATATATAACTGTATCTCCCTTTTTAATTTTAGGTTTCTATATTTTGACCCACAACTCTCTAAAAGGCAGTTGTATTACACATACCTATAGGCAGGAATAAAGGTGTAAATTTTCATTAAATTCACCCAAGCTGTTTATCATTGATTATATGTTGTTAATTTGGGAGGTAAACTTAATTCCTTTAGTTAAATTATCCTACAGGTAAAAGAAAACGTTACAAGATGATACTGTACAATATGAAAATTATAGAGAACATTGGTATACATTAACCCCAAAGTTGTTGTTATATGAATTATAAGTAAAAATAAATGTGGACAACAATTTATATTTCCAGTTAGCTTAAATGTATTACCATTTGTATTAATACATTTTAACCAATGTTGTTTAGTAAAAGTAAAATTGTCTATATTAACTTGTAAAATACCATATAATATGTGACAAAGTTTGGGCAAATTTGGATACCTGTTAAACACACATCAATTAGATATACATTGTTCCTTAAAATTCTTTCACTAGACTGTGACTTCAGAGAAATCAAGTCCATTAACTTATATTATATATTTCTTTTTCTGTATAAATCTCTACTGAAAATACCTCTATATAAATGTATAATAGTTTTTTTTTTTTTTTTTTCTTTTCAAGACAGGGTCTCCCTATAGCCCCAGCTGTCCTGGAACTCACTTTTTAGACCAGGCTGGCCTTGAACTCACAAAGATTGAACTCACTTTGTAGACCAGGATGGCCTTGAACTCACAAACATCTCACTATAAATCTTATAAAGTTGGTTTATAACAATCTTTTTTCATTTAATCCTAGGAGGTGTTTTTTCCAGGCCTGGCACAAAACCCTATTTTAAAGATGTTTTACTTAGTTGTTAAATGCTTTACAATATACATTTAACCATACTTTAATTTATATCTAAAATAAAATAAGATTATTTCTTAAAACCAATTTATTTCCTACAACGCTTTAAGAATTTGTTGGAGTTTTTTTCTTAGAAGTTGAAGGAGCACAACCAGTAGGTGGTAGCATACACCCACAAAGTAGTTAAACGTTACAGCACCTGTACAATTTTATTAGTAATTCTTAACCAAGACAAGTAAATTACACAAATGATCATAGAATTTTAACCATATTAATAGAACTGCATCTTAGCTGAAGGGGCCATTTCCAGCTCAGCGGCTTTTTAGAATTATACAAATACATATTAACATTTACATAAACCCAATTAAAGATTGTGAACAGAAAAAAAGTATAAACCAAGTTTTGTATAGGTTGAATCTATTAACAGTGATTTATAGTTAACTTTTTAAAACGCAGGAGTTTAGAAAGTTATATGGGTTAAAACAAGTACTCACATCCATACACACACTTGCATGTGTACACATACATACAAACATACACATACGTTTGTACAAAAGAAAAAAAAATGGTTGTGAGACCAATATGTGGGAAGGAAGTTACATTATTGTCTTATACTCAATGAGAAAAAGTCATCTCCACAATTAAGATTGGGTTTAAGTCTTCACAGAAGTCCACCATCTGTCTACTGAGCATTGGAATCAAAGCTGCAACTTCAAAACACAGTGAAGATGAACCACTGTTCCAGGGCAAGAATGCCAGAGAGCATTTTCGGGCGTTTCTAGTGACACACAGAATACTGTAAAGCCAGCCCTTCCCCCACCAGCCATCACCATCTCCACTGTTTCCACACAGAGCAATAAAACTTAGACTAGGTTAACCAGAGTATTTACAAAGAGCTACAAACTGAAAAGTATAACAGATTCATTTTGGTTTTGGTCTTTTCAAGGCAGGGCCTTCCTACACTCACAGTTGTCCTGGAGCTCACTCTGTAGACTAGGCTGTCCTTGAACTCACAGAGATCTGCCCTGGCTTCCCAAGGGCTAGGATTCAAGGCGTGGGCCACCACACCTGGAACCACAAGCCTGGAATTTACCAGTTCAATTTGCATAACAGAAGATTGCCCTCTAGAATGAGATCCTAGAGGAAGTTTAGCAGAACAAAGAAAACCTCAGCTGAACTAAGCACTGCAATGACACTATTTACAGAAAAAAGTTTTCAAGGAGAACTTTTAAAACACACTTAAACTGCAGCTGGCTTTTCACTAACTTCCACCATGCAAGCCAATGTTGGTCAGCCAATTCCTGATTAGGGAGTTGCTTCTATAACCCAACCCGGCCTGTGCAAACGTGCACCTCAGTAGAGGGCTTGAAGCCCCCATGACCTTCACCACCTGAACTGCACCCAGAAGGTGGAAGCTGTGGATTCTCTTAGGGGCTGAAATTGAGGCTTCAGGGTAGGTTCTGAGCCCATTGAAAAAGCCTCTAGAAGGCAAGTGGAAAGGAGAGGAAAGGCTCCTCTCTCACAATTTCTCTGAATACCCACAATTTTGGAAGCCTGGGGAAGCAACAGAGGCCCCCAATTCAAGAAAGCCAAAACTGCACCTACGGGCTCCATAAAGGTATCCTGCTGAGTGGGTGAAAACCCACAATAGAGTGCAGGCCTCCCAAAGCCTATCAGAGAAAGGGTCTTTAGCACACAGGCCAAGTCCCCATCAGAGCCATCCACAGGTGTACCAGCAGAGACAACACAAGAATTCCCTATGCTTCCATCCTTAGTCTGTGCCATTATTGATTTAGAGATGCTAAACTTTCTCCATGCCACAACTTGAAACACAACAGCTACAACAAACCACAGCACACGATCAACAAACACATCCCATACATCTCAAATCAATTCCTCTTGAAACATAGCTTCATTAAAGGTATCATTTCCCATTGTGCAGAGATTCTAGCTTACCAAACTGGTCTCCATACCCCACATTGGGCGCCAGTTGTAGGAAGCTTTTTTTTTTTCTTTTTTTTTTTTTAGTCTTTTCGAGACAGGGTCTCCCTGTAGCTCCAGCTGTCCTGGAACTCACTCTGTAGACCAGGCTGGCCTTGAACTCACAAAGATCCACGTGCCTCTGCCTCCCAAGTGCTAGGATTAAAGGCATGCGCCACCACACCCACTTTCTTTTTGTGCCGAACGGGAACCATGTGGCCCTGCTAAGAAGATGGGGACAGAGCACCTGCCAGCAGCTGCTGTAGGGAGCTGGCCTCTTAGTATAGAGTCCAGCTAGCTACTTCCTGTAGCCTGGCCTGAGTGGTACTTCCAACTCAGGGCCTTAGCCTAGGACCCACAAGACACGTGTTCCACTCTTGGTCATGACTTCCCACCTGTCCAGAGACTGCTGATCCCTGGACAGGAATTTCCAGGCTGATGGCTGTTGGCCTATCTTCAGCCTATGTCCACTCACAACATCTGCTACCCAGATTGGTGGTCCACACGGGAACCACTTTCCAACCCACTCTCCACCCGAACGAAATGCAGGCCTACCTTGGCCTGTATGCATGCAATATTTATTACAAAATGATGGCCAGGAATTCTGTGATGATGGTACTTAGAAATTCAAATTTACTCTTTGCTACAGACTTGCTTTTATAAACCAAATGACGTCAGTTCCCAGAGCCAATCATAGGCCTCCCAACTCCGTGCCATTGCATACCATTGCCCCACCCGGCATCACCCAGCTAAACCATGTTGTTTGCTCTTCCTTGGGGCGGGGTCAGACCCTCAGCCACGTGGTGCCCTGAGGTGTGCTAGCTGAGCACTAGCCCACAATTCAAACTGGATCTTCCTACACTTATGCATTTTAGGTAGATGTTATACCACCAAGATGCCCTCTCTTATTTTTATTTTTATTAAATCTTTTATATTTTTATGTTTGCCTTTTTGAAACAGAATCTTCCTATGCCCTCAGGTGGCCTGATACTTTCTATAGAGACCAAAGTGGCCACAATCTCAGAGACATCCACCTTCCTCTGACTCCCAAGTGCTGGAATTAAAGGTGTGTGCCAACAAGCCTGGCCCCTCTCTTCTTTTTTTTTAAGTGGAAGATTACAACCCTTCCAATCTCACTAAAATCTAGATAGCTTTCTTGTGCTGTTATATAATACAAATATTATGGACTAGCAAGAACTAAAGAAATTGGCTCAGCAGTTAAGAACATTTACAGCTCTTACAGAGGACTGATATTCAGTTCTGAGCACGAGCATGGTGCATCACGACCACCTGTAGCTTCAGCTCCACGGAATCAAGTGCCCCCTTCTGGCCTCTGCCAACTTATACATACCAGTAATCAGGCACACACACTAATACTCATAGATAAAACTAAAAATTTTAAAGTACCTTTGATTTGATATCTTAGCACAAGAATGATTTCAAATACCACTTCATCAATGTATCCACAAATCATAATCTCCAATTGTACATCATTCTTCCTCTTTTAAGTCCAAACTGTGTAATTAATGAAAGTACAATTTGACCTTTTCAAGGCACCAGAAAATTTTTCAAGGAATTAAGTTCCTGTGACTCCTTGGGTTTAAAAAACTATGAAATCATGTGCTGAACTTTGAAGAACTGCATTTTTTACACAGACAAACCCTCATTTAGATAAGCTGGAGGGAACATATTGCATAAGGGACTGGAAGGACACATTCTGTGGAGGAGTAGAAGTAAAAGAAGACAGGAAGACAGAAAATAGGAATAAGTGAGAAAAAGCAGACCTAGTTTCTGGTTAGGCAACTGCCCTGGGATAAAGTTTGATTTTTAGACACAAGAAAACAGCTCATTTGTGTGGAGTCACTACAAGTCTTCTGCTTTGACCCACCAACAATAACATGAAGGGAGCATGCTATCTAAAGGGTAAAATTGATTACCTCATGAAAGAGTGTTAATCCACCACGGTTTTTATGGATCTTTCTTGATATACCTTTCAGATCACATCTGGGGCTTGGAATTCATCTTTGCAGCCATAGATTTCATATCTGGTTTAGTATTAACTCATATAGTGTTCTGCCTAGTCATTTTTTTCTACCAGTATTCATTAAGCAACTATTAAATGCAAATTCCTCTACTAACATGGCCAACTGGAAATGAGCAAAACATTCCAAATTCTCTTCACAGGACTTGTATACATTCTAGAATGTTCTCTGCACAGTATTGAGAAATGGCAGGTGCAAAAGGAAAAAGAGACTGTCCGCTGTATGGAGCATTTGTCAATAGGGAAAGCAGATTCAAATAGAACCCATCAGATAATCTCCGACCTACTTTGGGGAAAAATTGTCAGTAATCACCAGAAATTGTCAACTATTTTCACAAGAAAAGAGGACTATCACCTAATTTCAAAACATTCTATTATGAATCAGAAGAGAACATTAGGATTAGGATTTAGTATCATGTATTGGTATACTGGGACTACCTCCTGATTGTTCAAGACTCTTCTCAGCTAAACAGTAAAATTCATTGCATATTTCCACATTAATAGTGTTTAGACCACAGCATTGTTGTCAACAAACAATGCCAATTTCTTCCTCTTCTGGAGAGATAAATCACCAGTTAGTTTTTCACCAATGCCCAGTAAAGTACACCTCCATAGATTGATTGCATTTATTTATAATTTTAGGTTCATGAGTGCTTTGTGTGCATGTATGTGAGTACAGTGCCCTGCAGATGCCAGAAGAGGGGTTTGACTGGTTGTAACTGCCACATGGGTGCTGGAATCTGAACCTGGGTCCTCTAAAAGAGGAACCATTGCTCTTAACTTCTAAGCTATCTCTCTTGCCCCTTGTGGATATGTTTTTAAAAATCAAATTACTAGGTATCCCGATGAGTTGGAAGCATAAAACTTACGTTTACAGTCTTATGAAATACTTTATTTTTTGGCAAACAAATTAGAGCTACTTTCCCATTATATCTTTTACAACCATAAATCTTGGGCTTAAATAATGAAATGATTTATTCAAAGTCATTTCTCCAGTTTCAACTAGAGAAGTAAAAACATGAATCCACCCTTATCTCATTAGACTTTTCATTTTAGTCTTATTTTGTCTTTGCATTTCTAGTTCTAGAACCTCTCATACAGTGTCAAACATCCTTTCTCAGTCATCAGTGTTTTCAATGAAGTTGCTTGCACTGCCTTTCAGCACTTCAATATGTTAATTCTCAAGCAAGTCATTCCTGATCATTTTGGAAGGAATAGCAAAGTACAGTTCCCAAGAATCAAGATCAGGTGCCCAGGTCACCAGATGGTGGTTTAGAGAGTTAAAAGTCCAGATGATATCCATTTTTATAAAATCATTCCCATAGGATATGGGCTGACTGTCTCTTGAACATGAGAACCAGCCAGCCAGCTGTACAGACCATAACCCATAGAATGCTTCTGAAACAATTTTGCAACAGAGCATAGTATAGTACATACATAATGCATTTGTAGGACGCATAAAACCTATCTGGCCAGTAATGACATAAACATGTCATGATGCTCCTGTATGATGACATCATTGATATCTTAATTTTTGATATTTACACCCAGGATTTAGGAAAGGAGTTCAAAGTCTGAAATTGTTTTCATAACATATGTCCTCAGGTTTGAGTCCAAAGGTTCTTTTTCAACAAACATGTATAGAATGTTAATATTTTATAGAAAAAAATCACATTTATTTGAAATTTCGTGCTTTTGTGAGGTATTATTTGAGGAAACAAGATTAAAAAATCACTTCCTGAGGCTGGAGAAATGACTCAGTGTTTAAGATCACTGGCTGCTCTGACAGAGGACACAGGAACAATTCCCAGCACCCCCATGGTGGTTAATAACTATTTGAAACTCTAGTTCCAGGGAATCCAACACCCTCTTCAAAACTCCTCTGGCATTACACGACACAGCTGTGCCTACCCACATGCAGGTGATACACTCATACACATAAAATAAGAATAATAAATAGTTTTTAAAATCAGTTCACTAGTACAGTCCAACAAGACCTCCCACCCCCCACAGAAGAATATATATAATTTCATATTTTACCAGTAGACTTTCATAAAAGCTGCCACATTTTTAATTCAAGTTTGTTCGGAACCTTGATTTTTCTTATAATTAAAAACTAAGCTTCATTCTTAAAATTAGAATTGAAAAAAACAATAGGAACCATCTGTGGGGCTTCACACTTGGGAGCCCAGTACTTAAAGCTCATGAATTGTTATCAGGGTGAGCTACTTAGGAATACCTCGTCTAAGCAAATCAATCAATTAATCAGTCAAGCAATCAAACAACCGATCTATCAAACAAACAAAAACAGTAGTACAAAGGATTTCCTTCTGAAGCAGTACATTCACCTCCAGCTTGCATTAAAGTGGCTCTTTTTTCAAATTATGTAATGATTTAACACCATTACCATGGTATATGAAGAAAAATGGTTGTGTGTGCACTGCTCAGAATTTCCATTCGATTACAGAATTCTCTTATTAAATATTTATTAATAGTTTTAATGGTCATTTGTCGAATGCCTTTCCTGATCTGATCATTGAATGTGGGATGAAAAGAATCAGAAATAACGTAGTGTACTTAGGCTAAAGTTATGTGACATGTCCACAAAAATCCCACTGAGAACTGCCCACAATCAACATTCCCTTAAAAGCACATAATAATTGGTTACTGTGAATCAGCTTTTGTACAATTAAGAAATGTACATGCAGGTACACGATTTAAAAACATAATTTAAGTCTCAAGATCTCTCTTTCTGTCTTCCATTTCTTTATTTGATCTCTTCCATTTTTGTGTTCCTGCCTGCTTTCTTCCACTTATTCCTTGTTAGCTCGTTCTGTGTCCATTTTTCTCTCTCCATTCCTCTCTCCCTCCCTTCCTCTCTCCCTCCCTTCCTCTCTCCCTCCCTTCCTCCCTTCCTTCCTTCCTTACCTTCCTCCCTCTCACTTTTCTTCCTTTCTTCTTCCTTCCTTCCTTCTTCCTTCCTTCCTTACCTTCCTCCCTCTCACTTTCCTTCCTTCCTTCCTTCCTTCTTTCCTTCCTTCCTTCCTTCCTTCCTTCCTTCCTTCCTTCCTTCCTTCCTTCCTACTATACCAACAAAATGCTTTTGGTTATTCAGGAATTTGTCCATTAATTTCTTTGTGTTTAATAGTATAGCTAATTTAATAAAATTAACCTTATTGTCCCAATCTGAATATCTGGGGATTTTTTAATAGAAAAATTGTATTCACATCACTTTTTTTAAAGAAGTAACATGATTACATTGAAAGACTTTGTATAGGTTGGAGAACTTTTTTTTTTATTATTAATTTTTTTATTTATTTCTGTATGTGTACGAATGTACTGTCTGCATGCAAGTCTGTGCACCCGTGTCATGCAATGCTGCGGAGGTCAGAAGTGGGTGTCGGATTCCCCTGGAGCTGGAGTTCTCCTGGAATTGGAGTTTCAGAAGGTTCTCAGCTGCCGTGTGGGTGCTGGGGAACGAACCCAGGTCCTCTGCAAGAGCGGTCGGCGCTCTTAACCGCTAGGCCATCTCTCCAGCCCCAGGTTGGAGAATTTTGAAAGAGAGTAAATGGCAAACTCACATTGTAGTAACACTGACAAATCTCACATTATTGTTAAAGCATGGTATAGTTTTGCCGGGAGTCAATGTTCAGAAATTATAGTACACATGGAATTTCAAATTTACGTTATAATTACATATAAGTATAATTATATATTTTTTAATCTGAGGAGGATAGCAGTTCAGATTGGTTATTATACTTCTATTTCTTTTATTGTTGTTCTTCCCTTTAATTTTTATTGCTACACAGTATGCATGTAGACCAAACTGACAGAGCCTGAAAATGAGCTATAGGTTAATTCCAAAACACATTTGGGATTCACATTTTAACAGTAATTTTGCATGTAGGTAGAAAGAAATATTACTTTATATTCCAGGTTACAGAGCAAGTTGATGTATGTTTTAATGTACTTTCAAAGAAGAGATTGATCCTATCAAATAAATCTTAGACCTCGGGAAAATAGAGGCATAAACTTTAAGTTATATCCATAGTAGTATCAGACTTGGCTTACATATAAGAATTTGGTGCTAGGATCCATAAATGAGGGTCATCATAGTTTGCCTTTCTGGGACTGTTACTTCACTTAGCATAACAGCTTCTATTTCTATCTATTTACCTTCAAATTTCATGATATCATCTTTCTTTACTGCTGCATATAACTCCATTATGTCCATTAATTTGTTTATGTACTTGCTGAGCTCATCTGTGAGATAAAATGGGACTCTACATAATAATAATAACCATTTAGGGTAGAGTAGTTGAGAGATGGAAAAACATTTGTTTTGGTGACTCCTCAAGAATCAGGTGTGACTTAGAAGATTGGCAAAGGTATTTTTTTTGTATACACACACACACACGTGTGTGTGTGTGTGTGTGTGTGTGTGTGTGTGTGTGTAATGAAGTTTATTGTTCAAACACCATTCCCAGATGTAACTCACTTTCCCAACCACTCTTTGCTTTGCATGGCAAAAACATCTTCATGAATGTGATTTTGTTTGTTCCACCAACAGTGTGTTAAACATATATTTTTTTCACATGGAATTTCATTTTACCTTATAGATACTAACAAATCACTTTTATAAGACATTCATTTTTCTTTTTGTTTTTTTTTTGTTACTTTTTTTTACTAAGATTACTGGGGTTATGGGCTGGAGCACGGTTACTAACAGGAATATGGGGAACTTAAAATCATAAGACAGTTCCTGGTATGCATTGTTTAGGATTCCAGGGGATAAGGCGAAACCCTAGGTCATAAGGATCACCACTGCTAGATTTCTTTTTTTTTATTATTTATTTCTGTATGTGTATGAATGTACTGTCTACATGCAAGTGTGTGCACCCATGTCGTGCAATGCCGCGGAGGTCAGAAGAGGGTGTTGGATTCCCCTGGAACTGGAGTTCTCCTGGAAATGGAGTTTCAGACGATTCTTGGCCGCCATGTGGGTACTGGGGATCGAACCCGGGTCCTCTGTAAGAGTAGTCGGTGCTCTTAACTGCTAGACCATCTCTCCAGCCCCCAAACTGCTAGGTTTCTAATCTAGTCACTGTTTTGCATCCATCTGTCCATCTAACTGGGCATTCCTAAACCACCGTGGACATTGACAAGGCTGCTTCATGACTTCTCACTACTATCCCCCCTCCCCAGTCAGCTGTGGCTCTCAGGTCCCTGGTTTTTTCTACTGGATCTGCCCATGTCTAACACTGCTTATATGTGCTTGTGGCTATACTTCATTTTTTTTCAGACATTCTTTTTTGAAGATAAAACTTCCTGTGTAGAGTCCTGGAATCTCTGCTGACTGCTCTTAGAGTAAATGCTCTTACCCCAGGCAAAATGCACTCTCCTACTCTCTCAGTTCCCTCTCCTAGCCTGGCCATTATGAGTTGGCATTCTCTACTAGGTCCAAGGTCCTTGGTGGTGGAGGCTGTCCTAGCCACTATTCCTTCAGATGGGATATTTTAAACATTGGATACTTCCCAAGAAGAGAGATTTATGTTTGCCTGCTATATAAACACACCTGATTTTCCCAGTCAATTCTTGTTTATGCACCCTTTTCATTTTTTTAGCACCCACGGAATTTTTATTGTCCATTTATTATATGCAAAGTTTACATGCTGCAAACAGTCTAGACCTCAGGAGGGGTGAGGGGTCTAAACTGACAGCTATAGATAGATGAAAACTTTTGACCACTAGCTGGGAACTGAATCCTGTCTCTAAAGGAGGAATTATGGTTCAACCTTGTTAATATAGAAAGAAGGAAAGGGAGGTGATGTGTCTAATATTCACCATGAAATTTGTATGGGCCAATCTTTCAATACTCTATAATAGGTCTTAGTAGAAGAGGGCATTTTGTGCTGAGAGTCTCAAAGGTGGCAGGCCCTAAAGCAAATGGTTGTCATCATAGCTCTGAGCTGTGTACACTTGCTTCAGAGGTTTAGGGTGTGAATTCACATGCGGTCAGTAACAGAAAGCAGGCAGAATCTGATCTAAAGTGTAAGAACCGAGTGCTAGGTAGTTAGGTAAATAAGCTATTGTGAAAATATAGGATGGAGTATGCTTCAGAGGGCCTTTGCAGAACTTGGGCACATCAAACTTTGGGTTCTGAATTTAAAGATTGTTATGACCTTGAATGGCTTGGGACATTAGCACTGGGTGACTATGTCAGGATACTGGGATGGAATGAATAGCTTTTGAGGGTTTTCTCAGGAAAAAGGAGGTTACAATTATCCTCAAGAAAATTGTCAAGGCAGCAAAAGATCCTTTTAGGAATCGGTTCTTCCCAATAGGGAAAAAATAAGGCAGTATTTGAAATGGCTCTTGAAGTCCAACATGGAACCATAGGAGAAACTCTGCCAAGACCAGACTCCTGGAATAACTGAGTAGGGGTTATTCAGTACGCACAAGGCATGTACGAGGCAGGTATGATGAATCTTGCCAAGCCTAGCAGTTGAATAGGATTCAAGCGAAGTCTAAATCTGAGTGTTATGCTAAGAGCCAATGTGTTGAGCCATTTAAATTTAGTTTTCTATATTTCTTAAGGATCCTTAGTAGTGAACAAATACATCTTAAGATATGTCTTATGGGGGCAACAGATTTAGGAGCAGATGGAATCCACTGTTGAGTTTCAGGGTTTTGTTTTTTTTTCTTGGATTGACTGTAGCTGGGTGTTCCTAAGTCTTCACTTTCCTTACTATATGCCTTGCTCATTTGTGAGACCTTTGCCTACAAGATAAAAGATTTAAACTTGAGAGCAAAGACTGTGGCCAGGAGATATAAAGGTCCTCATTAAACAGAGAAACAGACAGAACTGCAGACCACAGCATCCCATAGCTCTACATTGTGGAGCTCAACCTAATAGCTGGTGCTGGAATTCAATGACATGCTTCAGCAATCAAGGGAAGCTGCATGTGGGTCTGTGTCTGCCATGGAGCCTGAATAATGGGACCATGAAGGCAAGGCCTCTCTGTGAAGAAGTGGGTCAGTGACTCACAGACACAACACAACACAGTGTCTTCTTAGCGTATCATCTCTAGAAGGTGTTCCCACCGCCCTCCTGGGCAGTACAACTGTGCCATGAGTGCAGCAGGATCCATGTGACAGTTTGTAGCCTCACATCTGGAATCTCTATATCCCAGATAGACTTTCTGTACCAGCCAGCAGTGTGTAGAATGTTGGTCTGAGACCACCTTTCTTTTAAGCAATCTCTCTCTCTCTCTCTCTCTCTCTCTCTCTCTCTCTCTCTCTTTCATTGATTACTTCAATTATTTTTTTCATCCTATATAAGACCATTTTATTAATGGAATTGCACTTACAGAAAACAAATAACAACAGACAGCACAAACAATCAGGATGAGTTTGAAAACAAAACAATCCACAGGGCAAGCACAGGCTCAGAGAGCCCACCTCACCCACCTCTCAATGGAAATCACAGAAGTCATCATGGAGTCCTGCGGTAATGCACCAGGCACCCAAACCAAAGGGCCAAGTGGCTCCCAGTTTGGACAGCAAAAGGCACAATGGCTTCCTAACCCCCTCTGCATCAGCCCCAATCATCTGAAAGGAGGAAGATGGCAGGGGCATCATGTATGAAGCTGAAATAGCATGGACTTACAGCCACTGCACAATCTTCATGTATGATTACTTCAATTATTAACTTGATACAACCAAGAATCCCTGAGGGTTTATCTAAATCACGTTGACCTGTGAGCATGTCTAGGCACTAGGGTTATCTTGATTACTTTAATTATGTAGCAAGACTCAGTCGCCTGTGGGCAGTACCATTCCTTGCATAGGGGGCCCTTGAACTGTGTAAGACTAGAGACATTTGACCTAAGTGTAAGCAAGTAAGCCAGCCACATCTGTGCATTCAGTTTTGCTCTTTGACTATGGATGTGATGTGACTATCTCAAGCTCTTAAATTCTTCACAATGAAGGACTGTAACCTAGAATTGTAAGGTGAAGTAAACCTCTTTCCTAAATTGCTTTTGGTCAGGATGTTTATAACACTATTAGAAATGAAACTGGGTGGAGGAGAGCGGCACTGAAGAGATGGCTCTATGGTTAAACGCACTGGCTTTTGATGTGGACACTGGCTCTATTCCCAGTACCCACATGGCAGATAATACTATCCATAACTCGAGTTCCGGGGGAATAGAACAGCTTCTTCTGACCTCCACAGGAACTGCACAGTATGGGCTCACTTATACACATGCTGGCATTACACTCATACAAATAATGTAAAAATAATAAAATATTAAAAAATTAAAAATGCAACTAAGAGACCATCTCTCGTCTCTTTCACACTTACTCCCTCTTTCCCTTCTTTTCTCTTTCTTTCTACTGCTCTGCCTGTTTCTCACATAATAGCAACAGTCTAGTAAGACAAATATAAATATATCTATGTCCCAATAATAATTCTTCAGAAAAAAAATAATTCTTCATTCCACACCCATTTGAGTTTCTTAGCTGCATCTGTGATTCTTCCCCAGCATTGGCTTGTTACAGACTATAAATTATGCCGTCTATCTATCTACCACATATGCATTTCTGCAGTACTGTGCTAAGATGGTGATAACATCCTATACTTACAGCTTTCAAAAGCAAGTGGTCCTTAGAATGAATTTCATCCTGCAGCCTGAGGTCTCCCAGGATTTGAAGTATACTAAGATTTGACAGAAATATCAGGTTGAAACTGCCCTCCATATTTACACCTATTGGACCAAAAAGAAAGGGGCCTCTCCTGGATTGCCTGGGTCACAGCTTTCAGAAGGCTAACTCACAGATGGATGCAGGTGTCTGTAAGCAGCACACGCTGTGGGCAGGACACTGAACCGACTTCTGAACTAAATATCTTGTACTTGGGGAGAAAGTGGGATGAGACACTTCCTTGTAAGGATTCAGAATGTGACATGCTGCTGTTTGCAACACTGTTGGGGATGGTAGCCGGGTCCTTCAGCCCTGCATGTTTCTGTTTTGGCTTGACCTTATCTATAAAAGGCAGGTACATGCAGCACATGTAAGGTGACTCAGCTGTCATGTCCCTCTCCCCTGAAGCCTGTAGGCACCTCATTAGGAACCGTCTCTAATATTTTCATCCCTGGAAGTTTCACCTTCCTCATCCTGCCTCCCAACGTCCTCCCCCCTCCTCCAAATAAAAATAAAACCATAGCCATGTCAAGTTCAAAATGCCTTCCTCCAGAATTGTAGCACTGGGAGCAAGAAAAAGAAGGTTTTCTGGGTTGCTTCTATCTATACAAGCCTCTTCTTCATTGACCTTCCAGGACATGGGTTCTTGTGCATAACCCAATGTGAGGTTAAAGGTTCTTTACCTCAGATGGTGCAGACGTCAGTGACTGTGCCCTTAAGGACTGCCACTCCCTGTGGTTTGATCCTATATTTTGGTCTATTGATCACAAAATACCACAGTTGCAAGATTCACCTCTGAGGGGGGAGAGAGAGAGAGAGAGAGAGAGAGAGAGAGAGAGAGAGAGAGAGAGAATATATTTACTTGGAGGCCTGGCAGCAGCCTTAGTTGCCATTCTTCTGGCACTATCCAATACTTTTTTTTGAAACTGGGACTTTCATTGGCTGGCTGGTTGGTCAGTGAGACACACAGGGCTCCTCCCTTTTTGATCATCCAAGCTCTGCGACTACAAGCGCGCACTCCCTTGCCTGGCATTTTTGCCTGGATTCTAGAGCTTGGCTTTGGGGCTGACTTTACTGACTAAGCAATTTCCCATGCCCCAGCCCAGCTTCATATGTGCAAATTATTGATGTAATTTGAATAGGGGTGTGGTATCTTCCCTATGAGAATGTCTGTTTGGTTTCATGTAAAAATACTACAGGACAGTGGAGAAACAGCAGAATGCATATTCACATACTTCTAACTGGCTTATGCATGTTAATTCAAGGTTTCTAATTTATTTATTTTTTATTGATTTCATTGTTGCTGTTGAGTCTTGCTCTATACTGGAAGCCAGGCTACAAATCACGATCTTCTTATTCCAGCCTCCCAAATAATCCAACATCTGTCATGAACCAACACTAAGCCTTTAAGACTGTTTTTATCTGACACAATTTTCGTAGTCAAGGAAGCTGCAGCCATCTCTGGGAGGCTGCTTGAGAATGGGTGTCTTCTGAAAATGGCATATCATTATACAACCAAAAATAAATGCATTAATTGCGTCAAACTGATTCATTTGCATACACATAGTTTTATTTTTAAGAAACTTCAATATGTGAAGTTTTCAATTAATAAAGTACTTGTATTTTACAAGCTAACTGTCCTTCCTACTAAGGTATTAAGTTACCTGATTTTAAATTTCTATCATAATACAGAAGGCATAATTTGAGTGCTATCAAATTCCCTAATGTCATTTTATTTTAATGTATTTATATGATGTGTAAGCCTAGCCATGATATAATTTTAGGACATTTTCTTCATGCACAAAAATCCTGTAGGTTACCCATGTGTTGCTTGTATTGATTTTTTCATTGCTGTGTGCAAATGCTTCATAAGAAACACATATAAAAGGGTGAAATTTGGCTCACAGATTCAGAGTATGGTACATCATGGTGGTAAGTTGAGGCAGCTTGTCACATTGCGTTTGTCCTCAGAGAGCAGAGAGAAATGAGGGCTTCTCCTTAGTTTATATTCTCTTTCTTCGGTCTAGGACATTGGCAAAATGAATGTTACTTCACACATTTAAGAAGGTCTTCCTTCTTCTATTAACCTAGTCAAGAAACTTTCCCACAAACATGCTAAGAGGTCTGTCTCCTGGGTGATTCCAAATCCAGTCAATTTGGCAACCAAGATTTACTATCACATGGTCCCTGTCCATCCTCATCCTGAAGGTGAACCTCCTTCAATTCTGGACTCAGCATTCTTGGAGTTTAAGAAACCCTTACTGAAGTCCAGCTTTTAAGAAAATTGTTTCTCTCTCTCTCTCTCTCTCTCTCTCTCTCTCTCTCTCTCTCGTGTGTGTGTGTGTGTGTGTGTGTGTGTGTGTGTGTGCATGTGTATGTCTATCCTCTGACTACCCCTGTTGCAGCATCGTTTTGTGGTAAACAGAGACTGAAAATTTGAGATATTGAACTGGGAGCAATGATGCAAGAGGTGATTATATATATATATATATATTATATATATATATAATTTGATTCCGTTTCTAAGCTACACAGTTTCTTAAAGGAAAAGGATGGAACTGTATGGTTTTCCTGGCTGCAGAATTCAGGGTTTCCTCTTGTTTTTGTCAATACGCACCACCTTAATCAATGAGGATTGGAGACGGAAACGGAGAGGGAGATGGAGAAAGAGGTTGAGGAAGGAAAAAGAAAATGAAAAAAAGATTTTTTCAAATCAAAAGAAAGCAATAACATGTAAAGAGTATGTTTAACTTCTATCCATCATTAGAACCAATCTCTCTTCTTTCTCTATCTCTCTCTCCCTCTTTCTCTCCTCCCTTCCCTCTCCCTCTGCCTTACCTCTCCCTCTCCCTCTCCCTTCCCTCATCCTCTCTTTTCCCCAATGTATCCCTAAGCAAATGGATTCCAGGTTAACATTAACGGTAATCTGATATATATATATATATATATATATATATATATATCCTATATATGCACATACAGACGAATACACATATTCCCTGAGGACATTTTTGTTTCTTGTTTTTGTTTTGTTTTGAGACAAAATCTCACATACCTCAAGGCAGCCTCATGCATATCAAGTAACAGAGATAGCCTGAAAGTTCTAGATTTCTGTCTCATCCAAACCCCAGGTGCTAAAATGATATTTGTGTCTGAGCATGTCAGGTTGATGCAGTGCTAGAGATCAAACCCAGAGTTTTATGTTTGCTGGGTTAGCACTGTACTAACTGAATGGCATGCCCTGTCTCTGAAGTTCTTTTTATACTATAATAATTTATTTTGAGATAGAGTCTCCCTATAGCTTCTGCTGGCCTGGAACTCACTCTATATACCAGACTGGCCTTGAACTCACAGAGATCCACCTGCCTCTGCTTCCCAAGTGCTAAGATTAAAGGTGAGTGCCACCATCCCTGGCTTGAAGATGGTTCTTAGCCGCCATGTGGGTGCTGGGAATCAAACCTGGGACTTCTGCAAGAGCAGTTGGTGCTCTTAAGTGCTGAGCCATCTCTCCAGCCCCCTTTTATCATTTTATTTTTTAATATACTTATTTTTAGGCATATACATGCTTTGCTTGCGTGGATGTTAGTGCACCTCATATATCCAGTATCCACAGAGGCCAGAAGAGGGTGTCAGATCCCCTGGAACAGGAGTTAGGGAGAATGGTTGTTAGTTGCCATGTGGGCACTAGGAACCAAACTTGGGTCTTCTGGAAATGCTCTTAACCACTGAGCCATCATCCCTCCAGCCCCTTTTACTATATTCCTAGTGAAGTCATGGTTTTCCCTGTCACCTGGCTAGGGAGAATTGCATATTTTGGGTTTACCAGTTAAGATGCTCAGTGTACCATAGACGTCCATATACATAGCCGTTGTACTTTCTAGCCTGTGGGATGGCTGTACTGTGTATATAATTCCCCTGTCATTAAATGATAAATCTTTGCTCTCTTGAAAGCCATTGCAGTGTCATTTCCAATGCCAGCGACCTGCCTCTTAGTTCTTCAGCTAACATAGTTGCTTGCTTTTACTTTGTAGGCACGTCCATCTGGAAGGCCTTTTATTTTACACCCAAGTTCAACCCCGAGGGAGCCAACGGATGCTTCTCCACACATGTGTGTTTCTGTTTTGGGAGTTACATCACTCACCATGACCCACCTTTGCTGTTTGATATTGCCAAAGATCCAAGAGAGAGAAATCCGCTAACGCCTATGTCAGAACCCCAATTCCATGAGATCCTTCAGGTGATGCAGGAAGCGGCGGACAACCACAGCAGGACACTGCAAGACGTCCCTAACCAGCTCTCCACAGGGAACGTTATATGGAAGCCTTGGCTTCAACTCTGCTGTTCCTCCTCCTCTGTCCTGTCCTGTCAGTGCAAGGAATGAGCCACCAGGCCCTGCCTTTGAGGACCAGAAAGATACATAGGGCTCTAGCATCTTCATTTAAAACACTGGTGTAGGCCGGGTGTGGTGGTGTACGCCTTTAATCCTAGCACTTGGGAGGCAGAGGCAGGCGGATCTTTGTGAGTTCAAGGCCAGCCTGGTCTACACAGTGAGTTCCAGGCAGCTGGGGCTACAGGGAGACCCTGTCTCGAAAAAAGTATGTAATTTTGAGGGCAGTGGTGGGGAACCTATGTGATTTTTAGTATAGCTATGAGTTACCAACCTACTTATATGGGGTTGTATTCTATGGCTGAGAAATATGTGTTTCTGCTGTAAGATGCACAATTTTGTTTTAAGTCCACTTCCCCCAAACTTCAGTAATTTTTGGAAAATGCTTTATGGATTTGCTTAACAGATGGTCTGATAGGGTAGTTCAAAGTCTGTCCCAGATAAAGTTGTCTTCATTTATCTTGCCACTCACATCAAGATACCTTACAAGAGGCAAGTTAAAGAATGAAGGATTTTGAGTTATAGTTTGAAAAGATATACTGCATTATGATGGCAGAAAATAGCTCCATGGCAGAAGGAATGTACTAGAGGGTTTGCCTCTTCACATCCCAGTAGAACAGGAAACAGAAAGAGAACATGAAGTAGAGCCGAGTATAAAACCATCAGGTGGGCTCCTCAGGGAGGAGTATCCTCCATCCAAGAGGCTCCCCTTCCTAAAAGTCCTACTTCCTTCCCAAACAGCACCACCAGCTGTGGGCCACCTATTCAAATACATCAGCCTGTGAGGGATGTTTCACCTCCAAACCTTAATAACTGGCTTTGAGAAAGTTAACTGTCAAGTCCTTCCCCCTCAACTGCCCCCCCCCCAAGAAGTTCCCAGGATTCAACAACATTTCACCAGTTTTTTTCTAGTATTTCTTATATATCTTTTATTTTTTGCTTTCCTTTTCTGAAGGAAAAAAAAGAGAAGTGATTCCCACTGTAACATTCTTACTGAAGAACATACAAGTTTCTATTTGTGATGCGCTTGGATTCTAAAGGATACTGTCAAGTGACTTGTAAAGTCAGCCTTCAGGATTCTAACCTTCAATGTATGTGAATTTCTAGAAAACACTTGAGTTTGTGGGAATATCTGTCAGGTGATAACTAGCCTGAATTGAGATCACTGTTATATTTGAAGAGATTTCACAATCATACTTATCGGGAAAAAACCACAATGGTCAAAGTTTTCACACCATTTACCACAGGGAAGTTTAGCTTTAATTATCTAACAGGAACTTTTAATTTTCTTTTTCCCTAGGCAAGAACTAACATCCTTGAAGACACAGTTATTATTTTTATTTTTATTCTTTTATGTAGATATAAGGAATAGCTAACTCTTTTCTAAGCATTGTGTTACAGCTCTGTACTATAACAAAAGATAGTAGGTTTTGAAGCTTTGAACATATTTTTTAAAAAGAGATTTGTATTCCTTGTATTACGTACATGTCAAAAGTTAAGCAAATAGTTTAGTAATGTATACACAGCTATTATTTTACAAGGTTAGTAGCCCTGCAGGAAAGATAGCATTGTAACCTATATTATCTGTGGAATGAAGAATTCAAAGAAGAATGTTGGTTGTCCCTGAAGGGCATTCAATATATGCAGTGCAGAGTCTAGGAAAAAAAATAACACAGGAAAGTATTGAGTCCATTTATAGGCAATGCTGCCTTCAAATGAATGTGTTAAATAAAAATATTCCTCAAATCATGTTAATACAAAGTTAAAATAAAATGTTCTTTGGCATTGAAATCACTGTGCTTGAGTTCATGTTTTTCGAATCAACTCACTTCTTCAGCATGAGGAATACCTACTGTGTTTTGCACACAATGTTTGGCAGATATGGAGTCCTTTTTGTCCTCAAGAAATAAATGAAGATATGTTGACCATGGTCAAAACTAAAGTACTCTATAACTTCAATGATGAGAGCATGAGGCAAGGCCAGATGACTACCCTGTAGGGACCCCAATAATATTGAATATTGTAATTTCTTTTAAAATCAGAAGAAGGATTGTAGGCATTAGCTCTGTGACACAGCAGCTGTTCTGCCTGTTGAAGACCCAAGTTCAATGGCAGGCACTACAGAATATGAACATTCAGTGCTAAAGTGACAATTATGCCAACAGTCATATGATTTTAACCTTGTTCTTATTTTTATTATTTTTTAAATTTATTTGTTGATTTTTATGTATTTCATACATCATTTTTCATTTCTGTTCAGGCATATTCCCCTATCCCTTCCCCCCACCCCAGCCCATCCCATCTCAGATCATGGATTCTGCCATAACTGTACTGCATCTTTCTCTCAGTCTTTTTTTTATGCTTAGGAATTCACATTTTCCTCTGTTAATTTCATATTACTCTAAAATATGGATAAATACTCTCCACCCTGTATTAGTCACTTTTGTTTTGCTGTGATAAAACACCATGACCAAAGGAACTTATAAAAGGAAGAGTTTATTTGAGCTTATGATTGATGGTTCCAGGGAATTAGAGTCCATTGTGGCGGGAGGCATGGTGGCTGGAGCTGGAGCAGCATGCCGAGGGTCACATCTCACAAAGAGCACAGGAAGCCAAGAGAGACTGGAGACAGCAAGGCTTGTTAAATTCACTAAGCCTGCCCCCAATAACATACTTCCTCTAGCATCCACACCTTCTAAGACATCCAAAAACAGTGCCACCAACTGGAGACAAAATGTCTGAATACTTAAAGCCTATGGGGGACACTCATTCAAACCACCACACACCCATATACAATAATTACAGAGTGTGAAAATAATTGGTGGGTGGATTCTAGAGCCCATTGAGAGATTCACATTATAACAACATGGTTGCTTTCAGATAAACAAAAATATAACCATACCGTCGTTCAGCTTTCCTTTCATCTGGGGGATTCAGTGTTAGCATCTACAAATGAGGGAAACCATTCTCCTTTTGTCTTTCTGGGACCGTGTTACTTCCCTCAGCATAATGGCTTTGAGCTCCATCCATTTACCTGCAAAGTTCATAATGTCATCTTTCTTTACCGCTGAATAATACTCCATTGTGTAGATGTACCACATTTTTGTCATCCACTCATCAGTTGAGGGGCATATGGGTTGGTTCCAGCTGTTCGCTATTGTGAAGAGAGCTGCAATAAACATGAATGTACATACATCTTTGCAGTAGGATGAGTCTTTGGGGTATAAACCCAGGAGTGGTATGACTGCGTCAGGTGGTAAGCTCATTCTGAGTCTTTTAAGGGTTCTCCACACTGCTTTCCATAGTGGTTGTACCAGTTTACATTCCCACCAGCAGTGGATAAGTGTTCCCCTTTCCCCACAACCCCCCCTAGCGTCTGTTATCTTTTGTTTTCTTATCTAGAAGTGAGATGATATCTGAGAGTAGTTTTAATTTGCATTTCCTTAATTATTAATGATGATGAACACTTTGTAAGATGTTTCTCAGCCATCTTTATTTCCTCACTGGTGAAGACTGTTCAGCTCTTACTCCATCTTTTGATTAG
Organism: Rhizomys pruinosus; assembly: GCA_009823505.1. Lineage (NCBI taxonomy): Eukaryota > Metazoa > Chordata > Mammalia > Rodentia > Spalacidae > Rhizomys > Rhizomys pruinosus. Next base: position 2,286,449 of record VZQC01009000.1, on the reverse strand, counting down.
GTCATTTGTCTTCTTACTTCTTTGTGTTTTGAGTAGTTTATATATTCTTGATGCTAATGCTCTGTCAGCTGTGTCGCTGGTAAAGATTTCTTCCTACTCTGTGGGTTTTCTCTTCACCTCCTTGATTGTTTCTTTCTCTGTACAGAAGCTTTTGAGTTTTATGAGGTCCCAAATGTCTACTGTTGACCTTACTTCCTGTGCAGCTGCTGTGTGATTTAGAAAGTCGTTTCCTATACCTAGATCTTCCCACTCACAATAGCCTCAAAAATAATAAGATACCTGGGAACAAACCTAACCAAAGATACCAACGATCTCTACAACAAAAAAATTTAAACCTCTTAAGAAGGAGATTGAAAATGACATCAAAAGATGGAATGACCTCCCATGCTCATGGACTGGGAAAATTAATATAGTAAAAATGTCCATTTTACCCAAACTGATATACAGATGCATTGCAATCCCAATCAAAATCCCTATGAGCTTCTTCACAGACTTGGAAAAAAAATCGTTAAATTCATATAGAAAAACAAAAGACTTCAAATAGCTAAAGCAACCCTGAGTAAAAAATCCAATACAGGGGGAATTGCCCTATCAGACTTCAAACTATATTACAGGGCCATAGTCATAAACAAAATTGCAATGCTTAAAGAGTTAATTGCCAATGAAAGATCATTTCAAGATCACACTATTGACATCACAGATTTTGATGTAGATGAAGCCGGGAATGTCAGAGATGCATCTGTGCTCCTGGTAGCCTAGCTGGATAAGTACCACAGTCTAAATGAGGAGTTTGATTTCTTGATCACAAAATTGGGAAGTCTTCTAGACAGCAAAGAAGACCATTACAGCAGACTCATCGAGGAGAATGACAAGTAGCGAAGACATAAGATAACATCATATGAAGAAATTATCAAAAGTGCTGACCAAAGACTTGAGATATCCCATTCTCAGATTGCACATTTGGAAGAGAGAAATAGACATTTGGAAGATTTAATTAGATCACCCAGAGAGAAAGCCAGAAAGCCAAGACCAAGAATAGAAAGTCATCCGAAGTCCATGACCTTGTTAGATCATCTTGATGGCCATTGTAAAGAATGTTCTATTTCCATGAAAGAATGTTCTATTTCCATGTGAACCAACAGTAATACATAATTAAAATATTCATTCCTGAAAAAAAAAAAAAAGATAGCCTGGTACCGGCACAAAAACAGACCAGTTGACCAATGGAACAAAATTGAAAATCCAAACTTGAGTTCATACAATTTCAGCCACCTCATATTTGACAAAGGGGCAAAAAAAAATCCTCAGTGGAGGAAGGATAGCATCTTCAGCAAATGGTGCTGGCAAAATTGGATCACCATCTGTAGAAGAACAAAATTAAACCCGTACCTCTCACCCTGTACAAAAATCAACTCCAAGTGGATCAACGATCTCAACGTGAAGCCTAAAACCCCGAAGGTGATTTTTTATGAATTTACATAATATGAGTGGTGTGCCAGTAAGTCAAGGAAGAAGTGCCTTGACTCTTGGGGGGCTCACACACGCCCCTAGAACACCCAGCTTGGGCTCCAGACAGGCGCATGGACTCAGTGACATGCTGGTATGTCAAGGCAGAAATGCCTTGACCCTTGGGGGCCTACCAGTGCACAGGCCAAAGTAGCAACACAATCCCCCACCCACCCACACACACACACACACACACACACACACACACACACACACATCAACCTGGTGGAGCTGTGGTGCAGAGGACCTAGTAGGCACAGCATTAGTGATTATAGTCTGTAGAGCCAACATTGAGGTACCAGAATCCAAAGAAACAAATAAACACACAAATCCACATGCCAAACACACAAAGAAAAACAACATGGGAAAAGCTTATAATAAATCCACACTGAACTCTACTAACCCTACAGAAGATCCCTACAACAAGATCTCCGAAGAAGGAAACCAAGACACCAACATTAGAACAACTGTAGACATATTCAAAGAAATTAGAGAACTGGGGCTGTAGATATGGCTCAGCAGTCAAGAATGCTGAATGCTCTTCCAGAGAACCCAGGTTTGATTCCTAGCACCCAGATGGCAAGAGGACCCAGGTTCAATTCCTAGCACCCACATGGCAGCTAAGAACTCCCTTTAAGTTGGGAGTGGTGGCACATGCCTTTAATCCCAGCACTTGGGAGGCAGAGGCAGGCAGATATCTGGTCTACAGAGTGAGCTTCAGGCCATCTGGGGCTATTGGGAGACCCTGTCTCAAAAAAAAAAGGGAAAGAAAAGAAATTAGAGAACTAAGGGGAGGGAATAAAAAACTCAAGAAGGACCTAGAGGGAGATACTGACAAACATTGGAAAGAACTAAAGGGAGAAAACTCCAGAAGGAGGTGGAAATGCTGAAAAGATCCCAGGCCAAAATGAATAAAAGAAAATGACCAATGAACCAAGGAGCTACAAGATAAGAATGGCAGGCTCCAGAGGGAAGTGGAAAATCTAAAGAAATCACAGGATGAAATGAAAAAGGAAATTTAACATTCAAACAATCACCAGAAAGGGATGGTAAAAAGCCTCAAAAGCAGAATGGAAGAAGCAGATAAAAAGAATATCAGACACACAGGATAATACGGAGCAACTAGAAAACCCAAGTAAAGATTATGAAAAATTGTTAAAAAACTCAAGAGTGGAACAACCAGGAAACGTGGGTTACTATGAAAAGACCAAACCTTTGCATCACAGGGAAAGAGGAAGGAGAAGAATCCCAAGACAACACTGTTGACCAGATCTTCAACAGTATAATAGAAGAAAATTTCCTCAAGCTGAAAAAAGACAATCTTGTACAAATACAAGAAACACATAGAATGCCAAATAGACAAGGACCAGAAAAGAATCTCCACAAGCCATATAATTGTTAAAACACTAGCTGCTCAAAGCAAAGACAAAATACTGAAAGCCACAAGAGAAAAACAACAAGTTACATATATGGGGAAAACCCATCAGAATCATAGCTGATTTCTCAGTCCAAACTATGATAGCTAGAAGAACATGAGCCAAAGTATTCCCTGTGCTAAACGACTTTAGATGCCAACCCAGACTATTATATGCAGCTAAAATGTCAGGTATAGTTGAAGGAGAAAGAAAAATCTTTCACGACATGAAAAAGATGAAACCAACACTTGAGAAAATTCTTGAATCAATGCAAAGAACAGAGGAAAGGAGCAACTATCCCTAAGCAATAAAAGAGAGAAATCAACAAATGCATAAAAGAGTAGATACAAACCTAGACCAAGAATGCAAATAAAAAATAAGGTGAAAGGAAGCAGCACACATCTCTTAATAATAATCTTAAATTCTAATGGTCTAAACTCCCCAATCAAAAGACATAGATTAGGAGAATGGATTAGGAAACAGAATCCTTCTTTATGGTGAGTACAAGAAAACCATCTCACCCTCAAAGACAGACACCACCTTAGAGTGAAAGGATGGAAAAAAATATTCCAAGCGAATGGTACCAAGAAACAATCCAGAGTCGCTAGTCTAATATTAGACAAAATAGATCTCGAAGTAAAACTAATCAGAAGAGACAAAGAGGGCCATTACATCCTTGTCAAAGGACTTTGAAGACCTCACAATCTTAAATGTCTATTCACCAAACTCTGGTGCACCGAAAAAAAAAAAAACTACTCTGAAGGACCTCAAGACACAGATTAATACTAACACACTAATAGTGGGAGACTTCAACACCCCACTGAGCCCCTTGGATAAATCAACTGGACAAAAAATAAACAGAGAGATATCAGCACTGAACAATGCAATAAACCAAATGGACCTCACAGAAATCTACAGAATATTCCACCCCAAAACCAGAGAATATACTTTCTACTCAGCACCTCACAGAACATTCTCCATAATCAACCACATACTGGGGCACAAAAGGAACCTCAATAAATACAAAAGGATTGAAATTATTCCATGCAGTCTATCAGACTACAGTGTAATAAAGTTCAGTATGAACACCAGAATAAGCCCAACTAGCTACAAGAACACATTGAGACTAAACCACACAATCCTTAACAATGAATGGGTCAGGGAAGAAATAAAGTGTGAAATAAAAGTATTTGCCTGGCATGGTGGTGCACACCTTTAATCCTAGTGCTCAGAAGGCTGAGGCAGCCAAACGTCTGTGATTTCAAAGCCAGCCTGGTTTACATAGTGAATTCCAGGACAGCTGGGGCTACATGGAGACCCTCTCTCGAAAAAGACAATAAAAACTATTCATGGAACTGAACAAAAGCAGTCTTGAGAGGGAAATTTATAGACCTAAGTGCCCACATCAAAAAAACAGAAAGGAAACAAATAAAGAATCTAACACTGCAGGTAAAAACACTTGGGAGACAACAAGAAATGAACCCTAAACCTAGCAGACAGGAAGAAATCACAAAACTCAGAGCAGAAATCAATGGAATAGAAACAAAGAAACAATACATAGAATCCATGAATGTAAAAGCTACTTCCTTGAAAAGATAAAGAAAATAGACATGCCTCTAGCCCAGTTAACCAAAAAAGAAAAAAAAAATAAAAAGAAAGAGCAACTCCAAATCAATAGTATTCATGAAGAAAGGGGAAACATCACAACAGACAAAGTAAAGATCCAGACAGGCCTACAGGAATACTTCAAAAACCCTATACTCCACTAAATTTGAAAACCTAAGGGAAGTGGATGAATATCTGAAATCCTGAGAACCAACAAAGCTTAACCAAGAAGAGATTGACAGTTTAAACAGACCCATAATATTTGAGGAAATTGAGGATTTAATAAAAATCTTCCCAACTAAAAAAAGCCCTGGCCCAGATGGATTTACAGAAGAATTCTCCAAAACATTTAAAGAGGTCCTACTACCATTAATACTCAATTTATTCAGAAGGATACAAGTAGAGGGAATTCTCTCAAATTCCTTCTATGAAGTCAGCATCACTCAAATAACAAAACCATGCAAAGATACAAGCAAAAGATAAAGCTATAGACCTATGTCATTAATGAACATAGATAAAAAAATTCTCAACAAAATACATGCAAATAGCATAGAGACCCACATCAAAAAGAGCATCCCTCATGAACAAGATGGATTCATAGCAGAGACACAGGGATGGTTCAACATATGTAAATCAATAAATATCATAAAACACATAAGTGAACTGAAAGACAAACCACAGGATCATCTTTATTGATGCAGAAAAAGACTTTGACACGATCCAGCATCCCTTCATTTTTAAAGTCCTAGTAGAAATTGAACAGAAGGGAACATTCCTCAATGTAATCAAAGCCATATATAGCAAACCACTGCCAACATTATCCTAAGCAGCACATATATCATAGTGTCTATCTCACAGGCTTGAAATAAAGTGACATTACTAACCAATACTTAACATTGTTAACTATATTAAGTTAACATTGTTAACTATATTAAGTGGAGCCTTGCCAAATAAGGAAATGTCAGCTTTCTTCATGCAAATGCTGTGAGCTTAACAACCAGTATTTCTGAATAGAAAGCAGTGTTATATAATTAATAATTTGTCACTTTTGTAAGGGGAATGTATTGGCTCTTTCCATATAGGAGATCATCACATTTCATGCCGACAAATGGTCCTGATCATTTAGATAAAATCACCTGGATAATCTCAATTAGTTTCCCTTCACTTCACTTCCCTCCCTCTTCCTTTCCCTTTTTCCCTTTCCTTCCATTCCCTCCCCTCTCCCCTCCCTTCCCCTCCCCTCTACTTCTCTCTTCCCTCCCCTCCCTTTCTCTTCCCTTGCTTTCTCTCTTCCTCACTCTTCCTTATCTCCTTTCTACTGCTCCCTCTTTCCCCCTCCCTTTCTTCTTCCTTACATTGTAGCCCTCTTGATTTCCTTCATTTGTTTCCTACTTTCTCCACTCTTCCTTCCCCTCTGCTTCCTATTTACCCTTAGTTCCTTTAATTCTCTTTCTATCCTTTTCCTTCCTCCCTCCCTCCCTTCTTCTCTCCTTCCTTCTTCCCGTCTTTTACTTCCTCTCTTCCTCCATCCATTGACATCTCTCTCTCTCTTTCCTCCTTTCTCCTTTTATTTTTTCAGAGACAGGGTCTTACTATGTAGCCCAGATTGACCTTAAGTTCTTCTTCTTCCTATTTCTCTCACTCAAATGGGGGAAGAAAAAAGGAAGGGAAGGAGGGATCATGGGGATGGACAAAGGAAGTGGGAAGAAGAGAAAGAGGAAGGAAGAAAGAAAGAAAAGGGGAATAGAGGAGGAGAGAGGAAGGAAGGGAAGGAGGGAGGGACAGGAGTGAGGAAGAGAAAGAGAATGGGAGGAAGGAGAAGAGAGAAACAAAAGAAGAGGACAGAGGAGTGGCATTAGAAAGGAAAAGAAGGAAAAGGCACACCTGGATGCATTAAGTTGATTGAGCAAATTATAGGAAGATCTAAGGTTTCAAACTGGATTATATATTCCTAGACTGGGCAGTGGCTTTTTCCATAAGAACACTTTCTGATGAATATATTTTTATGAATATGTACTTTTAATTGCTAATCAAAATGCATGCTGTCTAAATTTAACAGAGGATCTGAGACTGAGTACATAATGTCCCATACTTACAAAGATGGGACATCTATAACTTTATAATTATGTATGAAACAGGAATGGTCTCATATCTTGTAGGTACTATTGTATCCCAATCCCCATTGTGCAAGGCACTCCCCTCCAACTTTCTTCAGTAGCCCCTACCAAAAGTCCATGTAGAGAACAATCTAATCCTCACTGTTTATTGCCACAAATGCACAGCATAGAAATTATTTCAAAGAGGCCACAAGAGCACAGAAGAGAGCTTAGGCTGGGTATCACCACTGGAGGCAGCTTCAGAGAGATATCTGACCCACAGTAAACATTCACTTGACAAAGAACTACTGATGTTTTGTTTGGTTTGTTTTCTCTGAGATTTAGAGGTTGTTGTCATAGTTAACTAGTAATTGAGACCTGTTACTTCAGGTGCAAACTCCTATAAGAATATGCCTTCAAGGGGCAGGAGAGATGTCTTACCCATTTAGAGAACTAGCTGCTCGTGCAGAGGACCAGGGTTTGATTCCCAGCACCCAAATAGTGACTAATCACCATTTATAAATTCAGTTTCTGGAGATTTGAGACACTCTTCAGACCTCTGTGGGCATTTCACGACAGGGATGCACCTATCTAGATGCAGGCAATATACTCATACACATAAAATATTAAAACATTAAAAAAGAATATACATCCAAAATGTCCTTTACTTACAATGCTCTCTGATGTGAAATGATTCATTTGTCCTTTTTAAAAATGTGTATATACATATTTCATTTAATGTTTGTAATTTTCGTATAATATAGCTTGATAGTATTTAGAGCCCCTCTCCATATCTGCACCTATCTCCCAATTTAATGTACTCACATATATATCTATTTCCCATTTTAATGTACTCACGTATATATGTGAGTATACACACACACACACACACACACACACACACACACATATGCAGGGGTCGCACCAGGAGTCTTAACAAGCCCTGGACCTGCAGGACTGGCTGGACCTAGGAGGGTCAGGTACGTCTGCTCGCCCTCTCCGCAGCCTCCCTGTCCCAGGAGACAATCAGACGCAGCAGGGAGCCAAGTCAGGCAAGGTCTCATTTATTGTGGGCAACACATCAGTTTATAAAGGCAAGGCAAAAACCTCAAAGATGTTTCCATGGTGCCAAGCGGGCAGCCAATTGTTTCAAAGGGCTAGGTAGCACACAGGCTGTATGTAATGATTATTCCATAGAACTTAATGGGAGACAGGTACCGATCTCGAGCTGTCCACGAGTAGGGAAGTACCTCTGAGTCTATCAGAATTCCCCTTTTTCTTCCTCCCCTATTCAATTGTGGTCATAGTGACCATTGTAGTTACAATGGTTTACATGACTCTTTGGCTGAAGTTATTTGGTAGGTGGGGGACAGTCAGTAGTCAGTGAAACTCAAGTCAGGCTTAGAGATTTCCAACAGGCCACACTTTTGGAGAGCCTGTAGGGCCCTACATCTCCCGCTTTTTGTTTTGTATGGGGGGGGTGGTCAGCATGGCCCCTGTCTTAGGTTGTCTGAGCTTACCTCTACTAGACTTACCCATCATTGGGAGTTAAAGGCAGCTTTTGGCCCAACCAAAAGCATGGCCCCTGTCTTAGGTTGCCTAGGGGTAGTCAGATCTTACCCGTCATTGGGTGCCATGTGTCTCCTCCCCTCCCCCTCTTCGCTACACTGTCCCCTGTCTTAGGTTGGCCTCTCTTTGAGGACCCTTACCCATCGTCGGGGCAAAACAGTGGGCAGGGGCTTGTATCAGGGCCATATCTGGCTTGCAGTGTCATAAGTTGAATTTCCTGGGCCTTGTTTTGTATCAGCCAAGTCAACCTGTTAAAGATGCAGAGTCCAATGGTGCAAGCAAGTAACACTATTATAAGTGGGCCAGCTATAGCCGATAAAAGAGTTGTTAACCAAGGCGACCAGTCAAACCATTGGATGAACCAGCTCTCGTCATAATTCTGTTGCCTATCTTCTATTCCCTTTCGAATCTCATCCAGATTTTTTGTAATGATCCCTGAGTGATCTGCATAAAAGCAGCACTCCTCCCCCAATGCTCTGCAAACTCCCCGTTGTTCAAGGGTTAGGAGATCCAGTCCTCTCTGATTTTGGAGGACTACTAGTTCTAGGGAGTCTAGGAATTTTTGAAGTATCTGAGAATGGTTTCCATTCTATCAAGGTTGACATCAATCTGCATCCTGAGTTCTTGATATTTAGTATTTACCAGGGCCAGAGAGGCCCCTCCCAGACAAGTTCCTGCTGCCCCAAGCCCCAGAAGGGAAGTGACCGCCAGTGCAGTAATGAGTTCCCTCTTCTCCCTGTGGTTACTTTGCCTGGCGACCATTTCTTCATTAGAATGATATAATACATGGGGTATCACTGCCACTGTAGCACAGGTATCATTGCCCTGTTTAAGAACTGCAGTTGCTATGCAGGGTGTGAGGCCTGAATGTTGACATAGCCAATATATTCCCTGTTCTGAGGGTATTATCCATTCATCATCATTAGTATCGCCAATAACATTCTTACATCCTTCCCATGGAGAGACTTCTAGGGCAGATGTTATACAAGTGAAATTTGTTCCCCGGAGGGGTAAAGTCAGCCCTGTTCCTTTAATATTTTGTTTTACATTAAACCATTGGGGGCCCCATCTACATTCTGAGGATGTGTTTTTCTTCATAAAATTCCCAGTATACCCTAGGGTTTCATAGTATGGTGGCTCGGGACTAAGGCACAGCCAGCATGACTCTGTTAACTCAGGCCTGGTCTCATTCAGGGCTTCATAAGCTATCTCTACTGTGGCTTCCCAGGGGCTAGTTTTGCTCCCAGTTTTACCCTTGTTGTGTCCTTTTCCCTTTCCTTTGCCCTTACATTTTCTCTTGGTGGCGTGAGGTTGGAGGGTGCTATATACTGTTGGTGGTGGGCTTGTTATAGTTTTTATTTTGGTAGGGGTTGGATTTGGGGCATCTGGCCCTACCTGAATCTCATTAGCAATGGGATTCACTTGTCTCCTGATGGAGAACATTACTCCATTATCATAACCTTCTTGGTATAGTCTAAGGCCCCATATCATTCCAATTACCCAGCTTTCTTCCTTTTTTCCCTCGTCAGTGAACGTCACCCGAATGGGTTTACATTGTGAGTGTTCACAATCTTTTCCCATTATTTTTTCCACCTTAATAGGATCTCTGTTTTGGATCCAATATCCGGATCCGGTGGTCTCACACCCCCAAGACTTACAATAAAAATCCCCTGGCCCACCACAGTCAGATATCTGTTGTGCAGTCTGTCCACTCCCAGGACACACATATATGGGGTAATCTTGAATTGCTTCTTGATAACCCTTGTATAGGCAGTGGTCAATTTTCCAGTGGTCACTGCCCCAGGTTCCTCAGGCCAAGTCACCAAGGTCAAAGAAAAGTAGCGGCCACCATGTTGATGGCGTTGTGTCCTTCGTGGTGGAGTTGAGGACTCGTCCATTTGCAGGGTCACTTATTATCCATGTTACTTTTTGTGGTTGGTGGGCGTTAGGGTCCTGTGCCTCCGTCACCATTGTTTCCATCCATGTGACTATTAGAAGTCTCAGGAACCACACTATCTGTGAACAAGAAAAGACATAAGGACTCCTCAAGGGTCTGTAGCCCTTGGATTTAATTATGTTATTGTTCCTTTTCCGAGGAGGTTGGTAGGAACTTTAAGTTCCTTGCCGGTATCCAGATTGGTGCTTCTTCCCCAATAGGATATGCACATCCAAAGCCTCTCCCCATGGTGATTAGTGGGTCTGGGCCTTTCCATTGGTGTGTTAAAGGGTCTTTCCATTTGACCTTTACCTGGGGGTTAAGGCTTGCTTGTCCCCAATGTTTTTGGAACCTAGATTCCGTCATGTACTTTGAAAAATATAAAATATTTATGGCGAACAAGGCTTGCATCAACTGCAGGTGGGGGCTTACTCCCCCTTTTTGTTTTTGTAATTGCTCATTGAGACATTGATGATTTCTTTATACAATAGCTTGCCCTTGGGGGTTGTAAGGAATTCCAGTAGTGTGTTTCATTCCCCATCTCTCAAGAAAGTTTGCAAGGGTCTTAGAGGTAAAGCAAGGCCCATTGTCAGTTTTAATCTGACTGGGCAGTCCCAGCATTGCAAAACATTGAAGGAAGTGAGACTAAGCATGTTTGCCTCTTTCTCCAGTGTGGGCTATGGCCCAACAGGCTCTAGAATGGGTGTCAATGGACACAAAAACATATTTAAGCTTGCCAAAAGAAGCAAAATGAGTGACTCAGTTTGCCAGAGAGCATTAGGTCGTAAGCCTTGAGGATTAACTCCTTGGGGTTGAAGTGGGGGTACCTTAAGGAAAGGCTGCCAAGATTTACACGTTTGAACATTTTTTTCCAATTCTTTTATAGGCACTTGAGGGAACTTTTGGTGTAGACCTCTCCAATTTACATGGATTAGCTCATGAAAGTTTGAAGCTTCCTGAACTGTTAGAATGTTAGGCCCTGAAGCCAGCTGATCTGCCAGGGCATTGCCCCTAGATAAGAAACCAGGAAGGCCCGAGTGTCCCCTAAGGTGTTGAAGGTATATTGGGGCATTTCTTCCTTCTAAAAGGGCCTTAAGCTCTACCATAAGAGGAGAGATTGGGTTACTGTCCAGCCTAATGTGAGCCTGTGGTAAATGAGGTAGAAGGTTGGCCACATATAAGCTGTCAGTAAGAAGATTGCAGGACTCCTGAATGTCCTGCAGTGCCATTATGACTGCTAATAATTCCTTATATTGGGAAGATCCTTGGCTTGGCTGGAATCTTTGACAAGTTGGGGTGGAACTGTTCTCTCTAAAGGCCACATAGGCTGAGCCAGCTTTCCCTCCATCAGTGAAAATGCATGGTGCATGTGGTATGGGTTATTTTATAAACAGAGAGGGCATTATAAGCTCTAGGGGGAATTTTTGCAGGAAGGGTGCCCACCTAGAAGGTCTGAAATGACAATCCAATTTTCCCATGAAGCCTTCTAAGGAAATAGCTAGGCATGAATGGTTGCGAGCCAGCCATTCAATATCTGTCAACCTGTACGGGAGGATGATGTCATGTGGATCTATCCCATAATGTCTCTGTGCCTGAGTTCTTCCCCTTATAATAGCAACTGCCAGCTGGTCTGTTTGGGAGTACACTCGAGGTGTACCAGCTGTGGATGTATGTATCCATTCCAAAGGAGCCCCCTCCTGGGTAATGACTGCTGTAGCCAGGCTCTGACCTGTAAGGACCCAAAGGGACAGGGGGCATTCTGTAGAATACCTCCTCAGAGAACAGTGATGTAAAGCATTCTGAAAGATCTCGAGGATTTTTTGGTGTTCTGGGGTGAGGGAGATTTCCTCCTGAGGACTCCTGTCTCTTAATAGGGTAAATAATGGCACTAATGTTTCTGTGGGAATGGCTACCCAAGGTCGGAGCCAAGTAAGGTTTGGAGTTGTGTTAGAGTAAGCTGGTTAGGTATTTTTATACTAGGTTTTATGGGACTAACTTGAGAAAGAGAAAGATGAGTACCCAGCACCTTGAAGGGAGGAAATCATTGAATTTTCTCAGGTGCCACTGTGAATCCTCCTTTAATTAATGTATGTGATATTATAGCAAGGAATCCTGGAAGTTTATGAGGGTCCCGGTGGCCAATGATCAGATCATCCATGTAGAGGTACACTAAGGAGTCCCCCTGCAACAGCATGGGGGCCAGGAGGATGGTAAGATATTGCTGACAAAATGCTGGGCTATTGGCCATTCCCTGTGGTAGCACCACCCACTCATATCGGTGGTCTGGCTGGGAGTAGTTAAGAGACAGCACCGAGAAAGCAAATTTAGCACAATCTTCAGGGTGCAGGGGAATGGAAAAAAAGCAATCTTTAAGATCAATTACAGCTATAGAGAAGTCTGTAGGGATTGCAGGGATCCAGGTCATGCCTCGCAAAGGGGTCCCAACCAATTCCATTCTATCATTTACCTTCCTCAAATCTTGGAGCATGCACCATGCTCCTGAAGACTTGCGAATGACAAAGACAGGTGTATTCCAGGGGCTCATAGTAGGGCGGATGTGCCCCAGTTTTAATTGCTCATCCGTTAACTGGCATAGGTCCTCAAGTTTTTGTTGTGTTAGTGGCCACTGCTCCACCCATATGGGTTTTCCCGGTTTCCATAGTATGGGAGGAACCCGGGGGGCAGTGGCCCCTATGATTGGGGGTAAATTTTTACTTGTCCTTGCTTCTGGGCATGATCATGAGGGAGGTCGATTAAGGGATCTTCAAAGAAAAGTTTATGATCAGTGGTTAACACCGCATCCATTTGTCCCAACAAATCCTGACCTAATAAATTAGCTGTGAGGCCTTGGGCTACCAACCTAATTTTTCCCTGGTCCCCATCTGGGCCCATCCATTTCATGAGGGTGGAGGTTTCCTCGGTGTGGGAGTTTCCCTCCACTCCCCCAGACCAATGGGCCAGGAACCAAGGGCCAGGTTGCTGGGACTTCCTCCTTTCTCAGGACAGTCCTATCAGCCCCCGTGTCAATGAGGCATTGAAACTTAACACATCTGATGACTATAGACATTTGGGGGCACAATTCCTCATAGAGTGGTACTGTCCAATGAGCTCTTATTGGGGCTCTCATTCTCCTTGGGGGAGCACAACCTCCTTGTGATGACGGGGCTGGAGGCTGCCCCTGGCCTAGTTTAAAGGTTTGCCATCAATGTCAAATTTTGAACTACAGTCCTTTTTCCAGTGTAATCCTTTTCGACACCTTGGGCACGGGGTGCGAGGGGGGGGGGCAGGTCCTTCGCCTCCCTCCTACCCTCCCCAAGGGTTCCAGAGGGACAATCACACTTGAAGTACCCCGGCTGCCCACAGCCAAAGCAAAGCCGGCTATGCTCCGGAGCCCCGCCCACCTTGGTTGCTCCTATAGCCTGAGTAAGTGCAGCAGTGAGAACTGAAGTTTGAGTTTGAATCGCCTGTGCGAAGGCCTGCACTTTATGACTTTGAGTTCCTATGTCTTGGGTTGCAATGATCCATGAGCTCACAGATCTGTCCTTTAATCCTGCACAGGCTAGACGGTGGTCTCTGTTCATCCCTTCCCATATAGTCATCCTGACAAACTGGTCTAAGAGATCCCCGGGCGGGGAGGGGGGGGGGAGTTTGGTTGCATGCTCTTCTCAACTCTGTTGATAAACTCAGGAAGGTTTTCATGTGCCTTTTGCCTCATGCCTGCCAGAGGGCTCTCTGACGGTCCAGCGTTAAGCTTGGTCCATGCATCAAAGCCACACTGTCTGACCTGGTCCCTGTAGGGGGCCAGTAGTGCTGCCTTCTGGGTCCCTGTTGTAAACCCATCCCCTGTGCCGGCCAGCATTCCAAAGGTGACTGGGATGGTGGGGTTTGCCCGAGCGTTTGCCTCCCTGGTAGCCGGCATTCCTCCCTGAACAAAGCCGACCATTTGATAAATAGTGGGCTGGGGAGCACCACCCTTGACAAGTCTAGCCAGTCTCTGGTAACACAGGGATGGTATGCAATGTCCTGGAGCAGCGTTAATGCCCAGGGTGAATTGGGGCCATCTTCAGCCACTGCGTTTTTAAGTTCCTTAAGATCTTTAGCCTCCCAGGGATACCAATCCAGAGGTCGGTTACCCCAGGGCGTGAGGTTTACTGGAAAAGCACAAAGCAGAGACTCATTAGGCTGGGGAGGAGCCTGCAGACTCTTCGAAGTAGGAGGTGCCTCCTCGGCTAGGAGTCTCGCCCTAAGGGCCTTTTAGGGTCCCTCAGCGCTTGGCCCCTCTGCCTGCTTGTAAGGAGGCAGTCTCTCTCACCCGGATCCCCCAAAGCCTTTCGTTTTTTCTTTTTTCTTTTTTTTTTTTTCTTTTTTTTTTTTTTTGACTCATTACTTTCCTCTTAAATATTAAGTGTATTCTTTTCCTTTCCTTCCCTTTTCTTATTCATTTGTATTTTTGAGACAGGGTCTCACTATATAACCTAGACTGGCCTTGAACTTGGAACAATCCTCCTTCCTTATTCTCCCAGTACTAGGATTATAGGTGTAAGCTATCACACCCAGCTTTAAGTAACTAGTTTCTAATGTAGCATTTTAATTTCTTTAATGATTTATTATCTATTCTTGAATTATTTTATTAGTAGATGTTCCAGGATTTATTATACATTCTGTAACTTACCAGATTNTGTCCTGGAATAAGGCGTGTGCCACCACGCCCAGCATTTATTTATTTCTGTATGTGTATCAATGTACTGTCTGCATGCAACTTTGTGCACCCATGTCGTGAAATGCCGCGGAGGTCAGAAGAGAGTGTTGGATTCCCCTGGAACTGGAGTTCTCCTGGAATTGGAGTTTCAGACGGTTCTCGGCCGCCATGTGGGTGCTGGGGATCGAACCCGGGTCCTCTGTAAGAGTGGTCGGTGCTCTTAACCACTAGGCTATCTCTCCAGCCCCAGCCTTTCTTTTTTCAATGAACTTATCCCATTCCTTTTCTCCCTCTGCTTCAGCGTCTGCCACCTCCCCGCCCTATCCCATGCAGGAGGAGCGAGAGTCTTCGGATGGAAAGAAGTTTTCAAAGCTGTAATAGTAGGATAGAAACCTAGGGGCAGATCAATTCCAAAATGACTCTCTCTCTCTCTAGCCAGCTTATCCACTCTAGCCCAAGTTTGCCATGAAAAGAGATTCGCCCCTGTAACCCAGGGGGCTAGGGAAAGGATCGTCTCCCAAGTATTAATGGTGTTAGTCTCAGTTAGTACAAGCACGGGACACTGCAGCATAAGGCACAGAGCTCTTAGGGCTGGCTCTTTCTTAGCTGACGTTGAGTTACCCATCTTGGGATCTCACCTGTCCTGGACGTCAAATTGCCTTGGTCGGCGTGGGAGGGGTCCCTTTGGTCGTGGGTTCGAGCACCCCAAGTTGGGCGCCAAGATGCGGGGGTCACACCGGGAGTCTTAGCCAGCCCAGGACCTGCAGGACTGGCTGGACCAAGGAGGGTCAGGTGCGTCTGCTCACCCTCTCTGCAGCCTCCCTGTCCCAGGAGACAATCAGACGCAGCAGGGAGCCAAATCAGGCAAAGTCTCATTTATTGTGGGCAACACAGCAGTTTATAAAGGCAAAAACCACAAAGATGTTTCCATGGTGCCAAGTGGGCAGCCATTTTTTTCGAAGGGCTAGGTAGCACGCAGGCTGTATGTAATGATTATTCCATAGAACTTAATGGGAGACAGGAATTGATCTCAAGCTGTCCACGAGTAGGGAAGTACCTCTGAGCCTAGCAAAATTCCCCTTTTTCTTCCTCCCCTATTCAGTTGTGGTCATAGTGACCATTGTAGTTATAATGGTTTACATGACACTTTGGCTGAAGTTATTTGGTAGGTGGGAGACAGTCAGTGAAACTCAAGCCATGCTTAGAGATTTCCAACAGGCCACACTTTTGGAGAGCCTGTAGGGCCCTACACGCGTGCACACACACACACACACACACACACACAC
>VZQC01009000.1:2256771-2269136 GCA_009823505.1 Rhizomys pruinosus | reverse complement strand
TTGGTATTGGTTTGTCCTTTTTTAGTTTGGGGAAGTTTTCATCTATTATTCTGTTGAAGATCTGATCAATACCATTCTCTTGGGATTCTTCTCCTTCCTCTATTCCTATGATGAGGAGGTTTGATCTTTTCATAGTGTCCCACAGCTCCTGGTTGTTCCATTTTTGTGTATTTTTAAATTTTTCATAATCTTTCCTTGAGGTTTTTAGTCGTTCTGTGTTACCTTCCAGATCTGATATTCTTTGTTCTGCTTCCTCCATTCTGCTTCTGAGGCTTTTTCCATTCCTTTCCTCTTGAATGGATGTGTGTTTGATTTCCTTTTTCATTTCCTCTTCTGATTTCTTTAGTATTTCTACTTCTTTTTGGAGCTTCTTGATCTCTTCTTCTAGATCTTTGGTTCACTGGTTGGTTTCTTTTTCTTTTTCAGCATGGGATCTTTTCAGTGTTTCTACTTCCTTCCGGAGCTTGTCATTCTCTCTCTCTAGGTCCTTCATGAGTTCCTCATTCACTTTTCTTAGTTCTTTAATTCGTTCTTTATAATCTTGTAGTTCTTTAAATATGTTTCCAATTGTGTTTCTGATGTCTGTGTCCTGGGGCATCCCTAGAGGGATCCCACTGCAGGAGTCTTCCATAGAGTTGGTAAAGCTTGGCATGGGAGTATCCTGCCCCTTTCCAGTGTTGTCTCTTCTTCGTGATACTGGCATATGGGCTTCTCCTTGCCTGAATTCCAATGTGAGTCCTAAATGCATCTTCACTGTGTTGAAGGCTTGCTTTGCTTGCCTCATTCAGATGCCTCTTATTAATCTCAGTTGGTGTGGGGGAGGGTTCGTCAGCCCGTGCCTGGGTGCCTTCTGCTGGGCTCAGGAGATCTCACATTGGGATTTCTTACCTACTTCCCGTTGTCTGTGATGGGATTTTTGTCTGGTCTGAGCTTGCATAGGTCCTGTGCAAGACATCCCCTTTGCTGTGACTTCCTATGAGCATCTGAACAGCTGTCTGGAAGACTGTTTCCTTTTGGTTATCCACCCGGTTGTATCTTCCAATCTTTCTGCCTCCTTTTCCCCAATGATGCCTAAGCCCTGGGAGGCGGAGGTTTGAAATAGTTGTCTTATTCAGGGATAAGCAATCTGTAGCCTCTTGTTCTCTGCAGAGTGGCCAATTGTGGGTTTCTTTGTTTATCACCATTTGCTACATATGGAAAGTTCCCTGGTGAAGGTTGAGAGATGCATCCTAAGTGTAGAGGCTGCACTGAAGATATCTCACTTAGGTTTAAGCACTTCATAGACAATTATTCTCTGTGTTTGTAACTGTGTCCTTCTGTAGTAGTCACCATCTCCCCATGAAATTGTTAGCAGATCTTCTAGTCTTAGCTTGACACCCTTCTGTCTTTCAATTCAAAACCCACAAATTTTCCTTTTATCTTTTTACATTCCTTTTCTGATACTGCCCCCCAAATGTCCCAGCAGGTTTTCTTTAATCCTGTGAGTATGCTCACTGTTTCCCCAGACCCTCCCATCTGCTTCACCTGCTTGCTGACTTTAATCTCCATGTCTGATTTAACAAGTCCTGACTTTCCTTTCCCTATGCCTAACTTAACAAGTCTGACTTTCTTATCTATCTCCTTCCTTCTAGCAATAATTGGAGGGATGATGGTAAGCCTGATGCTAAACTCAATCTCTGACTGTATTTTTAGAGTACGTTTTTTGACTTCCCTACAAACTTTATCAGTTTTGAATTCCTTTTATCAATAGTGCCTATGTCTATATAAAGCACTCCAGTGAATGTGATATTTTAGTTCTGCTGATCAGAATTTGGTCTCAGGAAAGGATTAAAAGATGATGTCCTATTTTAAAATCAACTTCTTTTCACAGTGTTGGAAGTAAGATGATGTAACTTGTGTTTCAGATTCCTAGATTCCGGCTTTCTTAGACTGTTCATCCCATGAAGTTTTAACCTATGCAATGAAAGCAAGCCACAGATATTTCATTAGAACCCTAGGAATGGCATCCTGGTTTAATGCCTCTCAGGATGAGAGGTGTGAAAGCACAAGTGTAGGAAGGTCTGGTTTAAATTACAGGCTAGTTTTCAGCTAGCACACCTCAGGGCACTGCATGGCCAAGGGTCTGACCCTGCCCCAAGGAAGAGCAAACAATGTGGCCTAGCTGGGTGATGCTGGGTGGGGCAATGTGGTACAGTGGCCTATGATTGGTCCTGGGAACTGATGTCATTTAGTTTATAAAAGGAGGCTGTAGCAAGGAATAAATTTGAATTTCCAAGTAACATCATCACGGAATTCTCAGCCATCATATTGTATTAATTATTGTGCACATACAGGCCGAGGTAGGCCTGCATTTTGTTAGGGGCTTTGTGGACCACCAATCTGGGTAGCTGGTGTTGTGAGTGGACATAGACTGAAGATAGGCCAACAGCCATCAGCATGAAATACCTGTCCAGGGTTCAGCAGTCTCTGGGCAGGTGGGAAGTCATGGCCAACAGTGGAACAAGTATCTCATGGGTCCAGCCATGCTAAGGGCCTGGGTTGGAAGTGCCTCTCTATTCGGTTTGTGGAAGTAACCAACTGACCTCTGTGCCAAGGGGTCAGTTCCCCACAGTGTCTGCAAAAGCAAATTGGGCACTGTGTTCCGCTTCCCCTTAGCAGGGCTGTGTGGTCCTGTTTGGCATAAAAAGAAAGCTTCCTTCATACGGCACCACAAACGCGGGGCATGGACACCAGTGTGGTAAGCTAGAATATCTGCAATATGGGAAATGGTAACTTTAAGGAAGCTATGTTTCAGGAGGAATTGTTTTGTGATATATGGCATGTGTTTGTTGACTGTGTGCTGTGGTTTGCTGTACCTGTTGTTTTTCAAGTTGTGGCATGGAGAAAGTTTAGCATCTCTAAATCAATGAAGGCACAGACTAAGGATGGAGGCAGTGGGAATTCTCCTGCTGACTCTGCTGGTGTGCCTGTGAATGGCACTGATGGGGACTTGGCCTGTGTGCCAGAGACCTTTTCTCTCATAGCCTTTGGGAGGCCTGCACTCTCTTGTGGGTTTTTACCCACTCAGTGGGACACCTTTATGGAGCCCCTATGTGCCATTTTGGCTTCCTTGATTTGGGGGCATCTGTTGCTTCCCCAGGCTTCCCAGGTTGTGGGTATTCAGAGAAATTGTGAGAAAGGAGCCTTTCCTCTCCTGTCCACTTGCCTTCTAGAGGCATTTTCAATGGACTCAGAACCTGTCTTGCAGCCTCAATTTCAGTCCCTAAGAGAAGCCCCGACTTCCACCTTCTGGCTGCAGTTCAGGTGGCCAAGGTCATGGGGGCTTCAAGCCTTCTATTGAGGTGCACATTTGCACAGGCCAACTAGGGTTGTGGAGGCAACTCCCTAACCAGGAATTGGCTTACAAACATTGGCTTGCATAGAAGTTTGTGAAAAGCCAGCTACAGTTTAAGTGTGTTTTATAAAATTTTCCTTGAAAATTCTTTCTGTAAATAGTGTCTTTGCAGTGCTTAATTCTGCTGAGTTTTTTTTTTTTTTGTCTGCTAAACATCCTCTAAGATCATCTTCTAGAGGCCAATCTTCTGTGATGCAATATAAATTCCAGGCTTGTGGAGCCAGGTATTGTGTTGCATGCCTTTAATCCTAGCCACCAGCAAACCAGGAAGGGTGGGTCTCTGCAAGTTCAAGGACAGCCTGGTCTGCATAGTAAGATCTAGGACAACTGGGACCACAGGGAGGCCCTGCCTTGAAAAGAACAAAAGCAAAATACGAAGCTGTTACACTTTTCAGTTTGTAAATACTCTGGTTAATCTAGTCCAATGTTTTTTGTTCTGTTCCCTTCTCCAACTCCAGAAACAGTGAAGACAGCAATGGCTGGTGGCAGAGGGCTGACTTTACAATATTCTGTTTGTGACTGGAGAAGCTCTAAAGCCACTCTCGGGCACTCTTGCCCTGGAGCAGTGGTTCATCTTCATTGTGTTTTGAAGGTGCAACTTTGATTCCAAAACTCAGGAGACAGACGTTGGACTTCTGTGAAGACTTAAACCCAGCCTTAATTTTGGAGATGACTTTTTCTCATTGAGTATAAGGCAATAATGTAACTTCCTTCCCACAGATTGGTCTCACAGCCTTTTTTCCTTTGTACACATGTTTGTGTATGCTTGTATGTATGCGTGCTTGTGCATGTGTGTGTATGGATGTGAGTACTTGTTTTATCCCCTATAAACTTCTAAACTCCTGTGTTTTAAAAAGTCCACTTTAAAACACTATTAACAGATTCAAGCTATACAAAACTTGGTTTATACTTTTTGGTATTAATGATCTTTAATTGGGTTCATGTAAGTATGTTAATATGTATTTGTACAATTCTAAAAAGCCTCTGAGCTGGAACTGGCCCCTTCAGCTCAGATGCAGCTCTATTAATATAGTTAAACTTCTATGGTCATTTGTGTAATTTATTTGTCTTTGTTAAGAATTACTAATAAAATTGTACAGGTGCTGTAACAGTTAACTACTTTATGGGTGTATGCTACCACCTACTGGTTGTGCTCCTTCAATGCCTAAGACAAAAACTTCAACAAATTTTTAAATTGTTATAGGAAATAAATTGGTTTTAGGAAATAATCTTATTTTATTTTAGATATAATTTAAAGAATGGATAAATATGTATTGTAAAACATTTAACAACTAGGTAAAACATTTTTAAAACAGGGTTTTGTGCCATGCCTGGAAAGACCACCTCCAAGGACTGAAAGATAAACGATTGTTGTAAAGCCACTTAATAAGATTAATAGTTATATGTCTAAAATAATTATTATATATTTATATAGAGGCATTTCAGTAGAGATTTATGCAGAAATACAAATAAATAAATATAAATTAATGGACTTGATTTCTCTGAAGTCACAGTCTAGTGAAAGAATTTTAAGGAACAATGTATATCTAATTGATGTGTGTTTAACAGGTATCCAGATTTGCCCAAACTTTGTCTACATATTATATGATATTTTAAAAGTTAGTAAAAGTAAAAATGTCTACATTAAACAACACTGGTTCAAAGATTTTAATAAAAATGGTAATACATTTAAGCTAATTGGAAATATAAATTGTCCACATTTGTTTTACTTATAATTTGTATAACAACTTTGGGGTTAATGCATACAAATGTTATTTATAATTTTTGTGTTGTACAGTATCATCTTATAACATTTTGTTTTACATGTAGGATGATTTAACTAAAGGAATTAAGTTTGCTTCCCAAATTAACAACATACAATCAATGATAAACAATTTGGATAAATTTAATGAATATTTACACCTTGATTCCTGCCTATAGTTATGTGTAATACAGCTGCCTTTTAGAGATTTATGGGTCAAAAAATAGAAACCTAAAATAAAAAGGGGGGATACAATTACATATTAAACCTTTTGACAAATTTTTCAATTTAAATCTTTTTTTATTTTCATTTTTTATTGATGCTTTGTGTATTTCATACATCATTTTCCAATTCAGTTCAGACATATTTCCCTTTCCATTCCCCCCACCCCACCCCATCCCAGATCATGCATTCTGCCATAACTGTCCTGCATCTTTCTCTCAGTTTATCATTTTTTAACAATAAGTAAGAATTTATGAGTACAAGCGTCCTTCATGTAAAACCAATTTGCAAGCAGTTGTGCCCAAACCCACCCAGCCCATGGGTCCCACCATCCAGCAGGGGGGGCTTGTATGTTCAATCAAGTTGATCAAATGAGTGTCCAGTCTATATTGTTGTAGTTTCACCATTCACCCCAATCGCAGCCCTTACATTCTACCACACCCCCTCTTCCACAGATTGTTCCCTAGGCTTAGAAAAGGGACACAGGTGGATGAGAAGCAAAACAGTCTCCGTTCTCTGGAGCTGTTGTCTTAGTATGTAGTCGGTTCTGGCTGTTTCCTTTCATGGGCTGATGGTTTGTCCAGGAATAACCTTTCGATACTACTAATGAAGCACAAGCAATTAGATATATAGGTATTTAAACAGTACTAATTGTTATGGTAGGTTACTTTGGTGTAGACACAGATATTTGGATGGTATGTTAATCTATGAATTACATTTTTTCTGTTAAATATGACAGGGTCTTACTGTGGCTTATAACATCTCCTAACCATTAGAGGATGTAAGCTTGTGGCATCAGCCATGGGTTATTCCTCCAAGGAGAGAGCTAATAGCAATTAGATTTGGGATATACAGGCATATGGTTGCCACTGCTGCACAGTATTTCCAGGCAGTTGAAGTGTAGCTGGTGCTGATGGAGGAATCTTGCTTGACTCAAGGAGACCTATATTTACTTTATTGGTTTAGTGGCCTTTGGTAACACTCTCTGGTATTGCAGAGACAATCTGTATACTTGCAAGTGTGGTCTCCATACATCTTTCCCATGTTTACATCAAGTCTTTGACAGCAAAGGTTTATTGCCTCTCTTCTTGCAGATATCCCACTTTAGAGGCAAGGAGCCTTTACCTTTTGTGGGGGCTTGGATCCCCTGTCCAACATCTCTTTGGTAGAATAATCCATTGCTGATGTCAGACCTCCTGTATTAATATATTTTGCTTAAGTTCATAGCTTGAGGAGACTTTAGTATTATATTTGGTTCTGAATAGAGAATAATCCTTTTCATAGTTCCTATGTCTATTAGTCAAATAAAGAAGGCCATTTTACTGTTTTTTTTTTAATTTTTATTTTTATTTATTTCTGTATGTGTATGAATGTACTGTCTGCATGCAAGTTTGTGCACCCATGTCATGCAATGCCACGGAGGTCAGAAGAGGGTGTCAGATTCCCCTGGAACTGGAGTTCTCCTGGAATTGGAGTTTCAGACAGTTCTCGGCCGCCATGTGGGTGCTGGGGATCAAAGCCAGATCCTCTGTAAGAGCGTTCGGTGCTCTTAACCACTAGGCCATCTCTCCAGCCCCATGTTTTACTGGTTTTATAAGAGATTACCTCTATAACAGTTGGCTCCAATTTTCAGTTGGAGAACTACCTCATCATCATTATATTTCTCCTTCTTCTATGGGGGGGAGGGAAGAAAGTCTCTTGTATTAAAATCTTTGCGGCACCTAGAAGGTAAGCTTCATTAGGACTCATTATAAATAGTTGTTACAAGTAGGAACCACAGAGGGGTTTGATGCCTGTAGTAGTCTGAGGCTTTTCTTCCTTTCAGTGTTCAGATGGGCCAACCTTTCTGCTGGCACTTTCCTGGTACATGCTACTCAATGCAAAGCTGTATCTTTTCTTTCTCAGCTGTTAAGTTGGTGACATTTTGACCTGTTGGAACATACAAATCTTTCCCCATAGTTAGTTTTAAGAATTGAATTGCAAGGTTTTTGAATAAATGGTTTCATATCTATCTGTATCCCCCCTTTTTTTTAGGTTTTTGTTTTTTGACCCATGAGTCTCAAAAAGGCAGTTGTATTATACATAACTATAGGGTGGAATCAAGGCCCAGATTTCATCAAATTCACCCATGCTGTTTTGGATGACTGTATGTGATTAACTTGGGAAGCAAACTTAATTTTTAAGTTAAATCATCCTATAGGTGAAAGAGAATGCTACAAGGTGATAGTATACAACAGAAAAATTATAGAGAACATGTGTATGTTCCAATTCCAAAGTTATTGTTATACAGATTTTAAGTAAAACAAATGTGAACAATAGCAATTTATATCTCCAATTAACTCAGATGCATTACCATTTTTTCAGAGCCTTTAAACCAATGTTGTTTAATATACACATATTTACTTTACTCATGGGTTTAAAAATAAAAACCTAAAATAAAAATGGGGGATACAGATATATATGAAACCTTTTTGTCAAAAACTTTGCAATTTAAATTTTTAAAGTAACCGTGTGAAAAGATTTGTATGTTCTGACAGGTCAAAATGTCACCAACTTAATGGCTGAGAAAGAAAAGATTAAGCTTTGCATTGTGCAGAATGTACCAAGAATTACCAGCAGAGAAGTTGGCCCATCTGAACATTGAAAGGGAGAAAAGCCTCAGACTGTCTAAGCCACAGGCACCAAACGTCTCTGTTCATCCTATTTGAAACAATTGTTTGTAATGTGTCTTAATGAAGTTTACCTTCCAGGTGCTGCAAAGTTTTAATCTGAGAGACTTCCCTACCTCTCCTTTTCATAGAAAATAGAAAAACATGATGGTAATTAAGTCATTCCCTAACTATAAATTAGAGCCAACTGTTGTAGTAGTAATTTCTTATAAAACAGGTATAACTACTTTCTTTAATTGACTGATAGACATAAGAACTGTGAAAAGATAATTCTCTATTCAAAGCCAAATATAATAGTAAATTCTTCAAATTATATTATGCTGGTAGTTTCTAATCATCTGATTTTCCTTTAGTCATGCTTGACTGCAATCCATGCGATATTCTTCTCTCCTTGAGCTGGCTGGTAATCCTACAGGGCTGCAAGCTTCAAGGTTGTCTCCTGCCTGCAGGCAGCAAGTCTCTTGGCTTAGCTTCTGGCAAGGAGAGGTGAGGGGGACTGTGGGAGATTACCTATGGAAAGAAATAAATGAAAGAGTTGGACTCATAGAGATGATCAGGGAGGAGACTCAAATTTAATGTTAGAACTCAAGGCTTTTATACTAACCCAGGCATGGGCCAGGTCATGTACACAAATGGGGGATGGGGTAGGTAATTGGGACAATGGAACCTCAAGCTATATACCATATCAAACTTCTTTCCTGAGAGATCAAAGGACAGCCCAGACTTTCATAGGTCTGTGAAAATAACAACAGGGGTCAAGGCTTTTTCTGTTAGGTAACTGCTCTTTATTACTTCTGCTAAAAGAATACCTGCAATATTAATATAGGAGAGTTCTGATATCAGCAATGGACTATTCTGCCAAGGAGATGTTGGCTAGGGGATCCAAGCCCCAAAAAGTTAAAGGCCTTCCTTTAGCCTATAAACTGGGATATCTGCAAGAAGAGTGGTGGTAAGGCCCTGCTGTCAAAGACCTGGTGTATGCATGGAAAAGATGTTTTGAGACCTCACTTGGAAGTGTACAGTTGGCCTCTGGAATGCCAGAGAGCATTACCAAAGGCCACCAGATCAATGAAGCAAATATTGGTCTCCTTGATTCAAGCAAGTCTACTCCGTCAGCATTAGCTACACCTCACCTGCCTGGAAATACTGTGCAGCAGTTGCAGTCATATGTCTGTATATCCCAAATCTTATTAGCTATTAGCTCTCTCCTTGAAGCAATAATTCATGGCTGATGCCACAAGCTTATGTCCTCTTGTGATTAGGAGATGTTATAAACCACAGTATGATCTTGTCATCTTTTACAGAAAAGCTACAGTTCATGGATTAGCCTACCATCCAAACATCTGTGTCTATGCCCACAATGTAACCTACCATAATAATTAGTACCGTTTAAATGCCTGTATTTCTAATTGTTTGTGCTTCATTAGTAGGATTAAAACGATATTCCTGGATAAACTGCCAACCCATAAAAGGAAACAGCCTGAATTGATCAGAGTCCAAAACGACATCTCCAGAGAAAGTAGACTATTTTGCTTCTCACCCACTTGTGCCCCTTTCCTAAAGTCTAGGGAAGAACCTGTGGAAGAAGGGGTGTGTTAGAATGTAAGGGCTGCAGAGATTGGGGTGTGTTGTGAAACTACAGCAATATAGACTGGACTCTTATTTGATCAACATGCTTGTACATGCAAGCCCTTCCAGTTGGACAATGGGGACCTTGGGCTGTATAAATTTGGGCATATCTGCTTGCAATTGGTTCTACATGAAGGATGATTGTATTCATTACTTATTACTTATTATTACCTCATAGATAGTTTTTTGAGCACAAACTGGTTTTAGTGTAAAAGATCAAAATTTTATATCTGACCTGTCTCCACCCAGAACTCAAGATAGGTTTAACCAATCATGTATTTAAGAACAGGTTCCTTTATTGATGCCAACCTTGCCCATTGGCTTGTCTGCCTCTCAATAAATAAAAAAAATGGGGAGTGGTAGGAAGATCCAGTTTGAATTGGTGATTAGTTCTCAGCTAGCACACCTCAGGGCACCATGTGGCCGAGAGTCTGACCCTGCCCTAAGCAGGTGCAAACAATGTGGCCTAGCTGGGTGATGCTGGGTAAGGCAACTGTGTGCAATGGTGTGGAGTTGGGGGACCTATGTTTGCTCCTGGGAAATGACGTCATTTAGTTTAGAAAAGCAGGCTGTAGCAAGGAATAAATTTGAATTTCCTAGTAACCTCATCATGGAGTTCATGGCCATCAATTTTTATTAATTATTGCATGCATACAGGCCAAGGTAGGCCTGCATTTCTTTCGGGTGGCCAGTGGGTTGGAAAGAGGTCCCCTTGTGAAACACCAGTCTTGGAAGCTGGTGTTGTGAATGGACATAGGCTGAAGAGAGGCCAACAACCATCAGCCTGAAATTCCTGTCTAGCGTTCAGCAGTCTCTGCGCAGGTGGGAAGTCATGACCAAGAGTGCAACACATGTCTCGTGGGTCCAGGCTAAGGGCCTGAGTTGGAAGTACCTCTCAGTTCAGGTTATGGAAGTAACTGACTGACCTCTGCTCTAAGGGGTCAGTTCCCCTTCCCCTTATCAGGGCCACATGGTCCTGTTTGGCACACACACACACACACACACACACACACACACACACACACGCACACACACACAGCTTCCTACACACCAGGTATGAAAGAATGGGGAGAGAGAATTAAGAGCTTTTAGTATTTCCAAAAGGGCCACTAGTGCCATTTTAGCAGACAAGAGAAATGCATGGGGTTGGTAACTGCTAAGCAAAGAGAAAGAAGGATCAGATGGGCCATCTATTACATGAGGACCTTAGAGCAGACAGAGCTCCTCATGGGAAGGGAGTTGGGAACAGTAACAGTGCTTCTGCCTGGAATCTCTTCACACAAAAATATGGGTAAGAAAGGGTCCTAAGGCTAGGGTTGATGCTACAGACTGATATGCATGTGTGATATTTCTTGAAGTTTTTTGATTTCAGGAATGCTGTAGGTGTGTTTTGAATTAATTCACTTAATCTTCTCTGCACCCAACGAGACAGTTGATAAGCTTGTTCATTATACCTAACTAGCCAAACAGGGAAAGCAGTATACAATGGAGTTTGTTGCTTTTGTTGTTTTTGCTTAGATATAAAGATGGACATCAGAAAGAGAGAGAGAAAGAAAGAAAGAAAGAAAGAAAGAAAGAAAGAAAGAAAGAAAGAAAGAAAGAAAGCCAGAGCTGTGACTATGGCACAGTCAGTTAAATTGCTTTCCTGCCAGACACAAAAACCTGACTTAGATGCAGCGCACCAATGTGGAATAAGCCAGTCAGGTATGATGACATGGTCCTGTAACCCAGCACTGGGAAAGCAGAGATTGATGAATGGCTGGGACATGTAGGTATCTCACATAATTTACTTGGTGAGCTCCTAGTCTGTGAGAAACCCTGTCTCAAAAATCAAGGTGGGGAGTTATAAAGATGATTCATTCTTTAAGAGCATGGGCTTCTCTGATCTAGGGGATCATATGTCCCCTTCTGGAGTCCACGAGTATTACAGGGATGTAATGCACTTACATGCACACATGAAAAGTACTCATGCAAATAAAATAAAAATGACAAAATCTTTAAAAACTGAAAAGTGAGCAGTGCTTCAAGTAGAACAGCTAATGCTATCTACAGTCTCTGCAAACATACATGTACATGCCCCTGCATACAGTTTCATCTACACACATCCACACACACACACCTGCACACACACACACACACACACACACACACACACAAACACAAACACAATAGAAAAAGATGAAAAGCAAATAAAGTAAATCAAGCAGCTCATTATCTGCTTTTAAACGATTTCATTGCTATTTTTATTTTATGTGTATGAGTGTGTTGCCTGCATGTGTGTAAGTGCAACTGTACTATGCAATGACCGTGGAGGTCAGAAGAGGATTTCAGATCCACTGGAACTGGTTGGTAGTCATCATATAGGTGCTAGGAAACAAACCCGGGTTTGTTTGTCAAGAGCAGCCAGTGCTCTTAAGTGCTGAGCTATCTTTCTGGAACCACAGATCATGAGCTTATTAAAAGGCTGTACATGCTTTGTACTTCATAACTGTAGGAGGAATATTAATTTGATCACCAGTGAAAAGTTTGCTTCTTTGGTTTGCTCAATGCACAACATGTTTAAATGCACATGACAGTATTGCTTACAGTAATGGTATTACTGTAAGCAATGGTATACCATTACTGTAAGCATATACCATATAATGATATAATGGTATATATATATATATATATATATATATATATATAT
>VZQC01009000.1:2226647-2256764 GCA_009823505.1 Rhizomys pruinosus | reverse complement strand
TGTATCTATATATATATATATATATGATGGTTTATACATATATACATATATATATATGATATATATGATATGATATACATATATATATATATATATGATGGTTTGAGATCGGCCTTTTCCCCTTTCAGGCCTGGGAGAAGAAATACCACATGTTACTTCAGGACTTTGGGATACATACTTAGTGCAAATTATTTTTCTCATTGTCCCCAATCCATGCATCTTCTGTGAGCTGGTGTCAGAGTTAAGGGGACCTTAGAGCAGGGTAACTAAAGGAGACATGACCTCTAAGGAGCGTGCACCCTAAAGAATAATGGTATATTTCTTATGCTGGAACTTTCCATGTTTAAGCAGATTTCACAAGGCACATTACATGGAGGAGAGGGTAAAATGAAAATGGTCTTTAGCTACAATAGGAAAATTAATGGTTTTTTTTACCACACCTTTAGAAATATCAGTTTCTCTTCAGTTTCACTGAGCAAGTGTTGAGGACATATCAGTTCATATCAGTACTTTATGTTAGGTAGAAATGTACCCAATACTGTACTAGCTAAAATTTCCTTGCTTTCAAAACTATTTGTATAAAAGCAGATAGTTTACCTTTTTTTTCTAAATCCTATAAATTCTTGACATTTTTAATGCATTTAGGATGTATAATCTTACCTAATGGTATGCATGGTATTTTGAATGAGAATGTCCCCCATAGGCTTGAAGTATTTGGATATTTTGTCCCCAGTTAATGGAACTGTTTTGGGGGTTCTTAGAAGGTCTGGACATGGTGGAGGAAGCACGTCACTGGGGGTGGGGTCACAGAGTTCAAAAAACCTTACCAGTCTCCTGTCACACTCTGCCTCTTGAGCCTGCATGAAGACATGTACCTTGGCTTTCTGCTCCTTCTTGGCTACCTCCTACCATCATGCCTCCCCACCATGATGGACTCTAATTTCCCTGGTACTGTTAAGTATAAGGTCAAATAAATTCTTCCTTTAATAATTTCCCTTGGTCATGGTGGTTCTACCACAGCAACAGAATAGTGACTAATTGTAAAGTGTTATGCACCTGCACAGTGGTGTGCTTACCAACTCTCCGCCTACTGAACAGATTTAACTTGTGCTCAGAAGCTAAGTATGGTAACAACTGAGTCAGTTGTCTGGGCCAATGATCAACACTTCACACGTTCTATCTATCTATCTATCTATCTATCTATCTATCTATCTATCTATCTATCTATCTATCTATATCTAACTATAGATAGATAGATATAGATATAGATATATAGATATATATCTGCCCTTTATATCCCTATTTTCCCTGATTAAAAGGAGTCTGCAGGAGTTCGCAATTTCCTTGTTTTTCACCCCTGGGTCCGTGGTGTGGACTCTCGTCTGCTTGTCCCCTCCTTGGTCAGGAAATGGAACCCCTCCTGCTGGCCCAGAGAAGGATCCTACAACTAATATAGCATATTAAATGTTTTTGCAATCCTAGTAAAGTATAAAGACTAAACAGTAGGTGGCTTAGAGAGATGGTTCAGTGGGCAAGAAGATATTCTTTGTAAGCATGAAGACCTGACTTCAGATCCCCAGAAACAATGTAGAAGGCTAAGTGTGGTCACATGCATGTTTGTAATGCTCACTAGGGGATGTGAGCAGATGCAAGATGATTGCTGAGTCTTGCTGGCTGATGTACGCACTGCAGACTGAGTGACAGACCTTGTCATAGGGGATAACACAGAGTGTTAGAACACCATACACAAGAGCATCCTGTGGCCTCCACATGAGTGAATAGAACAAGTGCACATACATCACATATGTATGTATCAGATACAGACACAGACACACAGAGACACGATGCAGTAGGAAATCTAGCATTTATTGGCTCCCTGCCTATTAGCCCTTTTGACCCCCCATCCTTTGCATTAAGCTCTTAATTTTTTATTATTTATTTTTATTTTTATTGATGCTTTGTTTATTTCATACATCATTTTCCAATTGAGTTCAGGTATATATCCCCTTCCCTTCCCCCCACCCCACCCCTACCCATCCCAGATCATGCATTCTGCTGTAACTTTTCTGCATCTTTCTCTGTTTTTTTGTATTGTTTTGTTTTCATTTTTTTAACAATAAGTGATAATTTGTGAGTATAAGCATCCTTCATGTAAAACCAATTTGCGAGCAGTTGTGCCCAAACCCACACAGCTCATGGGTCCCACCATCCAGCAGGGGTAGCATGTATGTTCAATCAAGTTGATCAAATGAGTGTTCAGTCTATATTGTTGTAGTTTCACCATTCACCCCAATCACAGCCCTTACATTCTACCACGCCCCCTCTTCCGCAGATTGTTCCCTAGACTTAGAAAAGGGGACAGGTGGATGAGAAGCAAAACATTCTACTTTCTCCGGAGCTGTTGTCTTGGTCTCTAGTCAATTCTGGCTGTTTTCTTTCATGGGCTGCCAGCTTGTCCAGGCATAACCTTTTGATCCTACTAATGAAGCACATGCAATTAGATATATAGGTATTTAAACAGTATAATATATAGTCTTTCAATCCTACTAATGAAGCACATGCAATTAGATATATTGGTATTTAAACAGTACTAACTGTTATGGTAGGTTACTTTGGTATAGACACAGATGTTTGGATGGTGTGCTAATCCATGAATTACATTTTCTTCTGTTAAGTATGACAGGGTCTGCCTGTTGTTTATAACATCTCCTAACCATTAGAGGATGTAAGCTTGTGGCATCAGCCGTGGGTTATTCCTCGAAGGAGAGAGCTAAAAGCCAATTAGATTTGGGATATACAGACATATGGCTGCCACTGCTGCACAGTATTTCCAGGCAGATGAGGTGTAGCTGGTGCTGACGGAGGAGTCTTGCTTGACTCAAGGAGACCTGTATTTGCTTTATTGGTTTAGTGGTCTTTGGTAACACTCTCTGGCATTCCAGAGACCATCTGTATACTTGCAAGTGCGGTCTCCATACATTTTTCCCATGTTTATATCAGGTCTTCAACAGCAGGGCCTTATCACCTCTCTTCCTGCAGATATCCCAGTTTGGAGGCAAGGAGCCTTTACCTTTTGTGGGGGCTTGGATCCCCTGGCCAATATCTCCTTGGTAGAATAATCCATTGTTAATGTCAGAGCTCCTGTATTAATATATTTTCCTTAGGTGCATATCTTAAGGAGACTTTAGCATTATATTTGGTTCTGAATAGAGAATAATCCTTTTCACAGTTTCTATGTCCATTAGTCAATTAAAGAAGGCAGTTTTACCGATTTTACAAGAGAATACCTCAATAACAGTTGGCTCCAATCTACAGCTGGAGAATGACCTCATCATGTTTCTCCTTATTCTATGGGGGGGGGGAGTTAAGAAAGTCTCTTGTATTAAAACCTTTGCGGCACCTAGAAGGTAAGCTTCATTAGGATTCATTAAAAATAGTTGTTACTAGTAGGATCCAGAGAGGGTCCTGATGTCTGCAGTAAGACTGTGCAGACTGAGTGACAGACCTTGTCATAGGGGATAACACAGAGTGTTAGAACACCATACACAAGAGCATCCTGTGGCCTACACATGAGTGAATAGAAGAACAAGTGCACATACATCACATATGTATATATCAGATACAGACACAGACACACAGAGACACGATGCAGTAGGAACTCTAGCATGTATTGGCTCCCTGCCCATTAGCCCTTTTGACCCACCATCCTTTGCATTAAGCTCTTAATTTTTTAAAACCACACTTACATCAAGTGAATTCTGGTATTTAAACAGTAATACATGAGGATGCTTCAGGATATGTGGGGCAGATATTTAAAGGCTATTGAATGATTTCCATCTAAAAAGAGCAAGGTCAGGATGATGGGTTCTTTTTTATTTAAAACAGTGGTGTTTACATTTAGCAGAGGAAATGAATTTAAGCAAATGGCTGTGTGGAAATGTGACCTGCGTGTCTGCATTGAAAGAAGAAATGGAGAGCAAGGCAAGAAAGATCTTTATGTAACATGGACACAGACCTCAGTCACCCCCACTGGTGTTTTTGGACAATTTGTCTTTAAAGATGATGAAGTAGCACTAGTCACACTGTGGCAATTACCCTGGAATAGTTATCTTCAACCATCTAAGAGGATGCATTAGGATGCATCTGATGGATGCCTCTGTCCAAATATCTATTTAAGCTCCGAGGCAGAGATGAACCACCATGGGAGACCTTCAGCCCTCACTGTACCGTTGGTCTGGAATGTTCAGAAATCCAGCACCAGCTCATCCCTTATCACAGTTGAAAGATACATATTTCTCTTTGCTGTAGCTTCTTGCTACAGCAAAATTTTCTACAAATAAAAGAAATTCATTTCAGAATTGTGGGAATTTATTCTAGATGGTGACACTGTTCTGGGATTCCATTTCAGTGAGATCTAGAGATGAGCCTTGTTCTCCACAGATAGGTGGCATCTGGGCCTTTTTAGAAATCGGTATCACTGGTAAACCTGTTGTTGCCCAAGCCCAGGCAGCTGTGCTGGCCTTTGCTCTACAAATGCCAGAGAGGGTGTTACATATCAATATGGAAATATGTAATAATTGTTTGGTGCTGAGCCAGTTCTAAATCTTTCTGTGGTTGATCCTGGCCTGGGCTTCCAATTATTTTGATGTTGTTGTTGTTGTTGTAAAAATAATCACAGGAGTTACCATGGGAAAGGAAAACCCCAGTGTGGAGCACAAGTGAAGAACTGATGGCTGTTTGGGCTTGCCAAGGAGGAGCCTTCAAACATTACTTCTTTCAGCCTAATAAAGGACAAATAATCATGCTAAATGATGCTAAAACCTATGATATATGTGGAATGCACATATGCATGTTTTAGAGAGATTCAGATTGGAGAGAATAACAACAACAACAACAAAAACAGCAGAAAGACTGGGTCAAAGAACTGACTGAAACGGTGAACCTCTGCTTGAAACAGTAGACTTCTGCATGGAAAATTTTGAAAGAGACCGAGAAAAGGATGAAGGATATGTTTAGCATAATGTGTGAGATCTGGTGGGGTGGGAGGGGCAAGGAAGGTGGCACAGGTCTAGATTTGCTTGGAAATTCTGTATGAAGTGCACAAAACTTCAATAAAAATTGTCTTTGAAAATAAAATAAAATTAAATAAAATAAAACAAAATAAAATAAGCTCCCAAGCCTGGTGTGGTTGTGCATGCCTTTAATCTCAGCACTCAGGAGGCAGAGGCAGGCAGATCTCTGTCAATTCAAGGCCATCCTGATCTACATACTGAGTTCCAGGACAGCTGGGGGTACAAGGAGACCCTGTCTCAAAAAAATGTCTAAATAAATAAATAAATAAATACTACAGGAAATAACTTGATTTAGTGGATAGACTGACATACATTACACTAAATCAATAGTTCAAAATATTTATTCTTAATTTGTGTCTGTTAGTGTTTGCTGCCATGTATGTAAGTATACCAAGTGCATACAGGCTTGACAGATGCCAGCAGAGGGCAATGGAACTCCGGGAACTGGAGTTATAGAGGTATATTAGCTGCCATGTGGATGCTGGGATTGGAACACTGATCTTATGCAAGAACGGAAAGTGCTCTTCACCACTGAGCCATCATTCCAGCCCCTAAAAACATAGCTTTGAGAATGTTTGTTAGAGTTGCAATGATGGAGGTGTGGGGTTTGGGATTCACGCATGCTAGACAAGTGTTCTTCTACTGAATCAGTATTCATGGTCTTTGGGGATTTGAGTCAAGGTCTCACTGTGTAGCCAAGGATAGTTCTGAATTTGCAATTAATCTACCTCAGCCTCCCAGGTTCTCAGATAACAGGTAGGGATCATCACAGCTGGATCTTGCAGAGTTAATTTCAACACAAAGTAATTCCTTCTCTATAATTATGTGTCATTCTGATGTCTGAAAACTGATGAGGGTAAAGACATTGAGAGTTGGAGTTCAGGCCATAATTTTTTTATCTTAATTTTCATATTTTTACTTCATTTTATGTGTTTGAGTTTGTTGCCTGTCTGTATGTCAATGCATCCATAATGTGCAGAAATCAGAAGAGGGCATCGGTTCCACTGGGAATGGAGTTATGAACGGTTATTAGGTACTATGTTGGTGCTGGGAACTTAACCTGTGTCCTCAGCAAGAGCAGTCAATACTCTTAACCACTGAGCAATCTCTGCAGCCACTTATTTTAATTTTTAAATTTATTTATGCTGTCTAATACAATGCAAATGCTTTTCAAATACATCGTTGAGGACATAAACAAGGAAAATATATATTTACAGTTCAGATGCAATTCCCACCCCACTTCTCCCTGCACCCCTTTCTGTGTTATACCCTTGTCTCCAGTAATACCTCCATTCCGTTTCATAACTCTTGTGTTCCATTGACCAGCCCCCTTCCCTGCCCATGGCATCCTTGTTCAACAGCACATCATAAATATCCTAGGAGAGGACTGTGCAATTAGAAAACATTGCCTGTATTCCTGTAGTACAATTTGCTTTCACATATTCTTGTTACTGTTATAATTGTGGTTTGTAAGAACCAATACAGACTGAGTGATACACTAAACTGTTTCCCACTTAGTCAATGAATATTTTCATGAAACATAAAATATGGATTTGCCAACGTAGAGAGTTAATCATGTTGCCCTAGATTTTTTTAAAAAATCTTGGCAGAGAACATAGTTCTCTGATTGCTTTGTGGTGCATTTAAGTTGCCAATTCTCTCAATGTTGTAAGACATGGACTTCAAGCACATATGACACCAACCTCTTTAGGAGATTCCTTGGATTCATTTCTCCCTTAAATCTTGCAGGAGCAAAGGCCAATTATTTGTGATGGCACAGACTTGCCTTGTGTTTATGCTGAAAGGAAAATGCCTGCCTTTCCACTGCTCTGGTTTCTATTCCCACTTAGTTCCTCTCTCTCTCTCTCTCTCTCTCTCTCTCTCTCTCTCTCTCTCTCTCTCTCTCTCTCTCCTACACTGAGATTTATTAGAGAATCATGGGTAAGGTGTTGTTCACTGCAGCATGGACAATGTACCTCTGGTCATACCACTGAGGAAAGGATCTCTTTTGGCTCCAGTGACATACTCATAAACATTCTAAACCCCTTCACTCTTTCCTCTGGGTCTTCTATTCTTTCTGTCCCATCTCCCACAATATTCCCTGAGCATTGGAGGTGACATATATGTCCCATTTGTCTCTCAACATTTAATAGTCACTAATTTCAGCACTATGAGCCTCTTCAATTACTGATACAAAAAAGATTTTTTAAATAAGCATTTATTTTTATTGTTTTTAAAAATATTTTATTTTTATTTTTCTGTGTATGACTTTATTGACTGCCTACTCTAGTACTCCAGTGGATTCATAAAGAGCACCTATGAGCATGGGGGTGGTGTTAAAAATAAGCAACTATACAGGAAGGGAGGGTGTAAAACGTTCTAAAGCCATGCTCTGGAGAGCTCGGTTTATTTCAGCTAGGGCTTCTGAGGCTTCTGTTGTGAGCTTTCACTTGAAAGCTGGGTTCCTGTTGCCTCGCAGAAGATCAAAGAAAGGCTGTAGCATTGTCTTTGGGATTGACAGCCATGGGCAGAGCCAGTTAAGATTTCCTAGGAAGGACTGAAGGGATGCTAGTGTGAGTGTGGGAGGAAGGGAGAGTACAGGTTTGAGTGGCCTCACTGCTGTGAGAGAAATTTCAGTGCCTAGAAAATGAATTGGGGGAAACATTTGAACCTTAGTATGGGCTATTTTAAATCCAAAATCTTCTAAGGATGGTACAAGCCTGTCTTTTAAAGTTGCCGGGTCAGTTGATAATTTGTCCCAAACTAAAACATCATCCATATAATGAAAGACTTGCAGACTTTGTTCAATATGGGGTTTAAGGGCTGCTGCTACTCCCTCTTGGCAGAGTGTTGGGCTATTGGCCATGCCTTGTGGCAGGACAGTCCACTGGTAATGAGTTGCCAGACCTGAATTGTTAATTGCAGGGACTGAGAAAGTGAACCACTTGCAATCCTCAGTGGGGAGGGGAATTGAAAAGAAACAGTCTTTGATATCTAATTCTAGCAGAGGGGTGTTAGCTGGGATAGCAGATGCAAGGGGGAGACACCTTTGTGGAGACCCCCATATATGTATAGTTCTGTTAATGGCTCACAGGTCTTGTAAGGGACACCAACCTCCTGTTGACTTTTTTATGACAAACACAGGGGTGTTCCAGGGACTGCAAGATGGACAGATGTGTCCCAATGCAAGCTGCTCCTTGACTAAGTCTTGGAGAGCTTATAACTTCTCCACTGGTAAGGGCCACTGCTCAATCCAGGCTGGGTCATCTGACTTCCAGTCCAGATGAGGGGAGCATATTCTGCAGTGATCCTCAGGATTGGGGGTGCGTCTTGCTGAGATGATGCAGGCACTTTCCCCGAGTTAAATGGTCTGTCTGGGCTTAGTTGTTCTCATTTGTAGTGTCAATAACCACATCAAAAGCCTCCAAAATATCTTACCCTAGCAGATTGATATTAGTGGGTGCTATTAATGAGCAAATCTGATCCGTGTTTCCATCAGGGTCCTCCCAGGTGTAAACATTTTCAGTTATGTAAGACTGTGAGGGACCTCTTATTCCTAGAAGTTTAGGTCCTGGAAACAAGGGCCCATCAGGGGGGATTTCTTGCCTTTATAATTGTTTTATAATTGTTCTGTCTGCCCCTGTATCTATCAAACATTTAAAAGGACTCTCCCCAATTTTAATCATCAATGCAGGATGTGAGTCTTCTGAAATAGGCGCTACCCAGAGGGCGTGTACTGAGTCCCCCCCCCCCTTTTTTTTTCCCTGGGCTAGGGGCTGCCCACCTAGGAGTTTAAAGTTGGCAATTTTTTGTCATCTTTATCATAGTTTGAGTGGCAATATTTTCTCCAATAGTACCCTTTTTTACACCAGGGGCAGAGAATGCATGGGGGGTGGGCATTCAAAAGGCCCTTCAGGAGAGACTGGTGCTTTTGGGCACTGTATTTTCCAATGACCTCTGCCTCCACAGTTAAAATATTTCTCATTTGTGGTGATAGCAGCCACAAAGGCTTGAGCTAGATAATTAGTTTTGTGGGATGCTGTGCCCATGTCCCAAGTTGCCATTATCCATCTGTCATAATGGTCATCTTTTAAGCCCTGGAAAGCTTGCTTGCATTTTGAATTCCTTTCTTCCCAAACAATATTTTTAAGAAGCATCTCTCTGGCCGCAGAGTTGGGGATCTTTCTCTCTAGACTGCTTTTAATTCTTAAGATAAGTCAGACAGGGTTTCCTCAGGTTTTTGCCTAGGAAATAATAAGGAGGCACTGGCCTGGGATTCAGTGGGTGGTGTAATTTGATTCCTGGCCTGTAGGGCCCAAAGGTGGACCTGGTCAAAGTACCCTGAGGCCAGTCTGGCCTGCTGCATCCCTGTGTTAAAATCTCCTCCAATGAGCTGTTTGTAACCCCAGTCTATATTAGATTGCCTTTGATTTCTCCAAACCTGTTGGAGACATTCATCTCTGTACAGTGCTTCCCATTGTAAGAGTAGCGGACCTGGAAGTGAAGATCTACAGATATCTCTCCAGTCCTCAGGAGTGTTAAGAGAAGTGCAAAAGCTCTGGAGAATGGACTTTGTCCATGGTGCCTGGACACCATCCTCTCTGACTGCTTGCCTGAGATCTTTCAACTCACTTGCCTGGTACAGGTACCAGTTTAGAGGTCGACCCCTAGTTGGAGATACATTAATGCGGAATGCCTGTAATTGAAGATCTGGGTTGTCTCGAATCTGGCACAGTTTTTCTGTAGCAGATGGAAGAAGTTGATTGAAAGTGCTCCCAGCCCCTTGAGAAGGAGTGGCTGATAATTAGGGGAAAGGTTAAGGCTAGCTGCTTGGATGTTTTGATTATCCTGTTCTATTTTTACATGATTCTGGAGCTTGCGGGCTTTCAGAGGGAATTTTATTGGGACTCTCAAGGGGAATTTTAGCAGGTTCTTTGGAGGAGGGGTTCTGCAATTTAATTTTGTTGTTTTTCTTTCGTGGTGTGGTTTGGTGAGAAGGCCCTAATCATTATCTCACTGCAGCCAATAGTGGCAAGAACATGAGAGATGCCAGAGAATTTCTTGCTGCCTAGAGTTCTGTGCTACACACAGCAGAGACCAACATTGAGTCCCCTATATGGTACTATTCCCCGATGTGACCAGCCAGCAACCTGGTGGCAGGTTGACTACATTGGATCACTCCCATCATGGAAGGGACAACACTTTGTCCTTACTGGAATAGATACTTATTTTGGTTATGGATTTTCCTTCCCTGAACGTAATATTTCTGCCAAATCTACCATCCAGGAACTTACAGAATGCCTTATCCACCATCATGGCATTACTCACAGCATTGCTTCAGACCAAGGAACTCACTTCACAGCCAAAGAAATGTGACAGTGGTCCCATGGGCATGGTATCCACTGGTCTTACCATTTTCCGCACCACCCAGAAGCAGCTGGCTTGATAGAACTATGGAATGGCCTCTTGAAGACACAGTTACAGGGTCAATTAGGTAGCAATACCCTAGAGGGCTTGGGCAAGGTTCTCCAGCAGTAAGTATATGCTTTGAAACTGTGCCCACTATATGGTACTGTTTCTCCTATAACCAGAATTCATGGGTCCAGGAACCAAGGGGTGGAAGTGGGAGTAATTCCACTCACTATCAGCTCTAGTGACCATGTCGGAAAAATTTTGCTTCCTGTACCCACGACCTTGCGTTCTGCTGGTCTAGAAGTTTTGGCTCCAAAGGAGGGAGTGCTTTTGCCAGGAGATACGGCAAACTTTCCACTGAACTTGAAGCTAAGACTTCCCCCTGGCCACTTTGGGCTTCTACTGCCCTTAAGCCAACAGGCTAAAGAAGGAATAACAGTAGTAGGAGGAGTGATTGATCCAGACTACCAGGGGGAAATTGGACTTTTTCTCCACAATGGGGGCAAGGAAGATTATGTCTGGAAGGCAGGAGATGTTGTAGGGTACATTCTGGTGCTAGCATGTCCTATGATTAAGGTCAATGGAAAACTCCAACAACCCAAACTAGACAGGACAACGAATGGCCCAGACCCTTCAGGGATGAAGTTATGGGTCATTCTTCCAGGGAAAGAGCCAAGACCTGCAGAGTTGCTTGCTGATGGTGGAGGAAATACAGAATGATTAGTAGAATAAAGTAGTCATAAATATCAGCTGAGGCCATGGGACCAGTCGCAGAAACGTAGATAATAATAGATGTTAACTTTTCCCTATTTGGTTAAGAATGTTGCATATATATATATATATATATATATATATATCAGATACTTGTGTTGTTCCCTTTTGAATGTGCAACTGAGATAAGTGTTAAGTGTTGTCATATTTAGGTTATTAGATACTGAAGGACTAAGTGTTCCTCTAGGACATTACCACCTACTCTAAGATATAATGCATTGTGATTGCACATGGGACAATTATAACATGTTAGGTGGAATTATGGCCTCGCCATTGTTTGCAATTGACACTTAAGCATAACATAAGGAGAGGCTATTTATTGAGTGTCAAGTTGACAAGGGGTACACTTGTGATGGTTAATCCTGGGTGTCAACTTGACAGGACTAAGGATGAGCAAATAAGAGAAAAAGGATCTTTGGATTGGACTACCTCAAGATGGATGGCCCAGCCCAAATATGGGCCTTAACTTCTGCCAGCAGGCAGTATAAAAGGCCATGGCAGAGGGAGATGGTCCCATTTTTCCTGTGGCTTGCCTCTCTCTCATTGGTGAGTTTGTCTTGCTGGGGCGATCAACCTTTCAGATCCCAGCGTGTACTGAGGCCGGCAGATCTCCTGGAATCCATCGGGCCTTCAGCACCAGATTGGGACTACTGAGACATCTAGCCTTGTAGACTGAGCAGTTCCCTGGATTCTCAGCCTCTCTAGTGTGGCGAGGCTGTTGTTGGACTCCTTGAGCTCTGTCACTTGAGCAATCCAATAAACTTGTATATAGCTATACATTCTTCCTGTTGATTCTGATTCTTTAGAGAACCCTGACTAATACAGATACCAAGTGCTGGAGTGGTTGTGGGGAAAGGGGAACACTCATCTACTGCTGGTGGAAATGTAAACTGGTACACCCACTATGGAAAGCAGTGTGGATAACCCTTGGAATTCTTGGAATGAACTTGCCACCTGACCAAGCCATATCACTCTTGGGTATGTACCCACAAGCCTCATCTTACTACAGAGATACATGCACAGCCATGTTTATTGCAGCTCTCTTCACAATACCAAGGAGCTGGAACCAACCCAAGTACCCTTCAACTGGTGAGTCGATAGAGAAAATGTGGTACACCTACACAATAGAGTTCTATGCAAGAGAAAAGAAAGCCGACATCGTGAACTTTGCAGGTAAATGGTTGGAGCTAGAAGATATCATGCTGAGTGAAAGAACACAATCCCAGAAAAGCAAACAACGAATGGTATCCCTCATCTCTGGATGCTAGCACCAATTACCAAATTGTATGTCAAACTGAGCAACGTCAATGTGATCTGAAAACAACTGTGACCTTATATTGTAGAATCCCTTTAATAAATAAACAAATAAATGAAAAAAAGATTGAATCTCCTAGAACTGGAAGTATAGATGGTTGGCCACCATGTGGGTGCTGGGAACCAAGCCCAGGTCCTCTGAAAGAGCAGCCAGTGCCCTTAAGGGTTGAACCATTTCTCAAACCCCAAATCCAACACTGCAATATGGCAGAAACTTTTCATTGCCATAAACATTCTCTGTGAGATACTGAGTGATGGCTAGCAAGCGTGATGTCAGTGGATGATGGTCCCATGGCAGTAGAGTTATGAAAACTAAGAGTTATTGAAAGTTGATCATGATTGAGGAGAGAAGAGCTTTTTGTTCTTCATTTTTCCTCGTCAACTTGACATGAGCTACAGTCACCTATCCAGGAAGAAGGAACATCAGTGAGAGAATTTCTTTCATCAGATTGGACTGTTCACATATTTATGCACTGTTTTGATTGCTGATTTACCCAAGATGCTTAGTTGTATTATCAGAATGCAGGTGGTCCTGACTTCCCTTATAATGCTAACTAAGTAAACCAGTGATTGCCCCAGTAAGTGGTGTTCCTCTCTGGTTTGTGCTTTAAGTCTTTCTGGAGCTCCTCCCAGGATGTTCTTCAGTCCTGGGCTATGACCTGGAAGTGTAAATGAAATAAACCCTTTCCTACACATCTTGCTTTTAGTCAAAGTGTTTGATCACAGCAACAGAATAGCAAACTAGAATTAAAGTTAAACTTGAATCTGTCCCCCTGTTTAGTTGACTATCAAAGTCATTTAGTGTATCAAGAATCTCTTTGTTGGAGCTGGAGAGATGGCTCAGCAATTGAGAGCACTGGTTGCACTTGCAAAAGACCCAAGTTCGAATCTCAGCACCAACAGAGTGGCTAACAACTGTCTGTAACTCCAGTTCCAGGGGATCCAACATCCTCTTCTGACCTCCCTGGGCTTGCATGACAAGGGTGCACTTACATGCAGGCAAAATTCTCATACAAAAAAAATAATAAAGATTTTTTAAAAAAGTATCTGTTCCTGGGGCTAGAGAGATGATTCAGCATTATATAATGTGCATTGCTCTTGCAGAGGACCTGAGTTTAGTTCCCTGAACCCATTTCAGATGTTTGATAATCACCTGTAACTAGAGGTCAAAAAGAATC
The DNA here is from genome assembly GCA_009823505.1 of Rhizomys pruinosus. NCBI lineage: Eukaryota > Metazoa > Chordata > Mammalia > Rodentia > Spalacidae > Rhizomys > Rhizomys pruinosus. The sequence continues at coordinate 2,243,017 of VZQC01009000.1, read as the reverse complement.
ATTTACCTCTGACCATGCAAGTGCCTGTACCCACACAGAGACATATATATATATATATATTATATATAATATATATATATATTATATATATTCTTAAAAATCAATAAAAATAAGGCTGGAGAGATAGCTCAGCAGTTAAGAGCATTGCTGCTCTTGTAGAGGGCCCAGGTTTGGTTTCCCAACATCCACATAGCAGCTGCCAACCTTCTCAACTCCCATTCCAGAGGATCTGATGCTCTCTTCTTTGACCTCCTTGGGCATTGCATGGCAGAGGTGTACTTATATGTGGGACTGAAACTTTGTGTGTGGCTTGAAGCAAGACTTGTAAGAGCTGTCCCTGAAGATGTCTGGTTATCTGATATCTCTGTGGGCATTCAGTTGCCTCTGTGAGTTATCTGTAGCAGTAAGTTTTGAGGATATTACAAATGTTTCTTGCTTTGCCTAATCTCTGCAAAGTTCCAGAACCAGATGGCCCCCTTCCCTTGTTGCATTGAGCAAAATGTAGCACCTCAGTTACCTGTTGCACAAACAGGAGCTCTAAAGTTCCCCCCCCAACTAAAGCCAAGGTGGCTCACCCCTCCCTTCTGCCTGTGCCCCACTTCCTTGCCCAGAGTACAGTAGCTTTCAATATATAGATCTCACTGATAGAAAATAAATAGAGTTACTATCTTCCTGGCTTGAGGCGTGTGAGTCCGTTCATTTTCCATGGGTGATCTCCCATGGTTTTCTTGCCAGGAGTCTAAGCCTAGAGACTGTAGGCCGCAGGCAGGAGACAAGTCCTGGAGCTGAGCAAGAAGGGAAGAACAGTGTGTGGAATGCGATCACGTGAGACTCAAAGACACTGAACAATGACAACTGGCACCTACAACACAGGGCTAGACTTTCCACCAAAGGAAGAAGGAAACAAGGTATTCCTCAGGCTCTTCTTAGCCCTGATTTCCCCCATGCAAGGGAGAATCTCAGAGGGTTTTACCCTAGACACAGGGAGATACTCCCCTATTCAGGGTAGTCACAACCAGTTGTGGTATATATCTTTGGAATTTAACTCTATTCCCACAAGAGATTAAACTTTGAATCTGCTTTCAGACTTTTCCTCTATACAGCTGGCTCAGCACATCTCTGTGGAATTCTTTCTTCCCTTGAGGTTAGTCTTTTGAACTGTCTCTTTCCCTAACCACTGGCACTTCCTATCTCTCTTCATAATTCTCTGTCCTCTATACAGCCAGCGTGGCACATCTCTGTGGAATTCTTTCTTCCTGTGAGGGTTAGTCTTTTAAACTGTCTCTTTCCTAACACTAGCCATTTCCTATCTCTCTTTATCATGGGCAACAAACAGACACGTCAAAAAGACATACAGGCTAAAANACATAAAGGAGATAGCTGTTTGACATTGCACAATGGGGGCTGGAGAGATGACTCAGTGGTTAAGAGAACTACTCTTGCAGAAGACCCAGGTTTGATTTCCAGCACCCAAACACTGGCTAACAACTGTCCTTAACTCTAGTTCCAGGGGATCCTACACCCTCTTCTCACATCCCCAGGCATTGCATGGCATGGGTGCACCTACATACAATCAGGGTATATACTCATACACATAAAAATAAGGCTGGAGAGATAGCTCAGCAGTTAAGAGCATTGGCTGCTCTTGTAGAGGGCCCAGGTTTGGTTCCCAACATCCACATAGCAGCTGCCAACCTTCTCTAACTCCCATTCCAGAGGATCTGATGCTCTCTTCTGACCTCCTTGGGCATTGCATGGCAGAGGTGTACTTATATGTGGGACTGAAACTTTGTGTGTGGCTTGAAGCAAGAACTTGTAAGAGCTGTCCCTGAAGATGTCTGGTTATCTGATATCTCTGTGGGCATTCAGTTGCCTCTGTGAGTTATCTGTAGCAGTAAGTTTTGAGATATTACAATGTTTCTTGCTTTGCCTAATCTCTGCAAAGTTCCAGAACCAGATGGCCCCCTTCCCTTGTTGCATTGAGCAAAATGTAGCACCTCCAGTTACCTGTTGCACAAACAGGAGCTCTAAAGTTCCCCCCCCAACTAAAGCCAAGGTGGCTCACCCCTCCCTTCTGCCTGTGCCCCACTTCCTTGCCCAGAGTACAGTAGCTTTCAATATATAGATCTCACTGATAGAAAATAAATAGAGTTACTATCTTCCTGGCTTGAGGCGTGTGAGTCCGTTCATTTTCCATGGGTGATCTCCCATGGTTTTCTTGCCAGTGCTAAGCCTAGAGACTGTAGGCCTGCAGGCAGGAGACAAGTCCTGGAGCTGAGCCAAGAAGGGAAGAACAGTGTGTGGAATGCGATCACGTGAGACTCAAAGACACTGAACAATGACAACTGGCACCTACAACACAGGGCTAGACTTTCCACCAAAGGAAGAAGGAAACAAGGTATTCCTCAGGCTCTCTCTTAGCCCTTGATTTCCCCCATGCAAGGGAGAATCTCAGAGGGTTTTACCCTAGACACAGGGAGATACTCCCCTATTCAGGGTAGTCACAACCAGTTGTGGTATATATCTTTGGAATTTAACTCTATTCCCACAAGAGATTAAACTTTGAATCTGCTTTCAGACTGTTTCCTCTATACAGCTGGCTCAGCACATCTCTGTGGAATTCTTTCTTCCCTTGAGGTTAGTCTTTTGAACTGTCTCTTTCCCTAACCACTGGCACTTCCTATCTCTCTTCATAATTCTCTGTCCTCTATACAGCCAGCGTGGCACATCTCTGTGGAATTCTTTCTTCCTGTGAGGTTAGTCTTTTAAACTGTCTCTTTCCTAACTACTACCATTTCCTATCTCTCTTTATCATGGGCAACAAACAGACACGTCAAAAAGACATACAGGCTAAGAAAATCAAAACACTCCTCAAGAGTCGAGGAGTAAAAATTTCCACATGGGAATCTGCCTCCTTTTGGAGTGAGACTCTTAATATTGCTCCGTGGTCTCTGCTGGCCAGATCATCCTTGGCGAGTGGAAGTCCATGCTGTCGAGCCCATGCATAACCGCCATCTTTGCCACCATGACCACTTTGCTCATTGGCCCATTGAGCAACAACAGGGACAGCTGGAGAAAGAGGCTGACTGTCAACAGAATGAGGCATCCAATCTACTTGATTATTAAACTCATTCTCTGCTGAGATCACCTTTTGATGAGCATTTACATGAGACACAAATATCTTCACATCCTTTGACCACTCAGAGAGCTCTATCCACATACTTCTTCCCCAAATTTCTTTCTCACCAATTTTCCAGTCATGCTCCTTCCAAGTCCCTGACCATACAGCCAAACCATTGGCTACAGCCCATGAATCAGTATATAATCAAACCTCTGGCCATTTCCCCTTCCAGGCAAAATGCACAACCATGTGCACTGCCTGAAGTTCTGCCCACTGTGAATACTTTCCTTCACCAGTGTCCTTTAGGGTTGTTTCAGAAATTGCTGTAATGCTGCAGCTGTCCACCTCTGGGTGGTGCCTGCATAGCGTGCAGAACCATCAATAATCCAGGCCCTAGTCTTCTCTTCCTCAGTCAACTGATCATACGACAAAACCCATGAAGCTATAGGTGCATGCTTAAGCACAGGAGGTATTGAAACAGGAGTGGGAACCATAGGCATTTGGGCAACTTCTTCATGTAGCTTGCTTGTGCCCTCAGGGCCTTCCCAGGCCTGTCATATATGTGCCACTTCCATTTGAAATTGGACTGCTGATGTGCACGTCCTACTTTATGGTATGGTGGTTGTCCTAGTTTGCCTTCCATTTCTGTGACAAAACACTCTGACCAACACCAACTTGGGGAGGAAAGGGTTTATTCAGCTTACATCTCCTGGGTCACAGTTCATAACTTAGGGAGACCAAGGCAGGAACTCAGGGCCAGAACCTGGAGGCAGTAGCTGAAGCACAGGCCATGGAGGAATGCTGTCCAATGGCTTGCTCCCTGGCTCATGCCCAGCCCACCTTCTTACACAGTACACAACAACCTGCCCAGGGTGGTACCACTCTTGTGGGCTGGGCCCTCCCACACTGCTCGACCATCAAGACAATACTCCACAGATGTGGCCACAGGCCAATCCAATGGAGCCAATTCCCCAACTGAGGCTCCCTCAACCCAGGTGTGTCAAGTTGACACTAAAGCTATCCAGCACAATTGACCCCTTGTCAACTTGACACACAAAACACATCACTATTAAACCACCACCTTTCCAGTTCTTATCCCCAAAGTATGATGTTAACATTAATCACAACCTAAGACAGTACAACCTTAAAAGCCCCACAGTCCTTAAAATGTCCAAACACTTAAAAGTTCACAGTCTATTAAAAGTCTCTTAACTGTGGGCTGCTGTAAAATCCAAAACAAGTACTGTCTTATTTCAAAGGGAAGAATCAGGCACACTCAAACAAAACCTAAGTCCAGCAAAGTAGCTCAAGGCTGGACACCTGGGATTCACTCACGATCTTCTGGGCTCCAAAGGGTCTCGGCAGCTCCCCCTCTCCGACTCTGCCGTCCGTGGCACACTCATCTCGCAGGCCCAGGCCGACTCCATTCTACACCTACCGCTGCTCTTGGTGGTCGTCCCAGGGTACCGGCATCTCCAAAAAGCTGGGGTCGCTACTGAAACTGAGGCAGCACCTTCACCAATGGTCTCTTCTGACCTCTCCTGGTGCAAAGCCTCAGCTTCTCTCCATGACCCCTGCAATCCTGGGGTCTTCACAGCAACCGAGGTGCACTTCCACCAATGGTCTTTCCTGACCTCTCACAGTGCCAAGCCTCGGCTGCTCTCTGTGACCCCCTCAAATTTCAACACCAGAACCATATAGGAGACTCTTACACGTTACCAAGTCCGGCTTCTGGCTCGAGATGGAGGCTCAGGCCCTTTCTGGGTCACAGCTTCTGTGTGCTGACCTTGAAGATATTCTCCCCAGAAGATTTCACCACAGTGATGCTGGTCTCTTGTTACTTACAGCTAACTTTTCAGCCCCAGCTAACCAGCATCAATTGTCCCAGTACAACAAAGATTTCACTTCAGGTTCTGGTCTCTTGTTACTTACAGCTGATTCTTCAGCCCCAGCTGAACAGAACCCACAGATTACAAAGTCCTGATAATCTCTGCTCCCCTTTGAAACTAGAAACTTCACAAGCCAGGCCACTATCTTCTACAACTCCTTAAGCAAAACTGCTCCAAGCTCCACAACAACAATCTTTAGGCATTCAATGATTTTCCCAGCCCAAGTTCCAAACGCCTCCACAATCCTTCCCCAAAACACCAAGGTCAGGTCTGTTACAGCAATACCCCACTCTTCTGGTACCAATTTCTGTCCTAGTTTGTCTTTCATTGCTGTGACAAAACACTCTGAACAACACCAACTTGGGGAGGAAAGGGTTTGTTTATTCAGCTTACATCTCCTGGGTCACAGTTCATCACTCAGGGAGCCCAAGGCAGGAACTCAGGGCCGGAACCTGGAGGCAGTAGCTGAAGCACAGGCCATGGAGGAATGCTGTTCACTGGCTTGCTCTCTGGCTCATGCCCAGCCCACCTTCTTATACAGTATACAACAACCTGCCCAGGGTGGCACCACCCTTGTGGGCTGGGCCCTCCCACACTGCTCGACCATCAAGACAATACTCCACAGCTGTGGCCACAGGCCAATCCAATGGAGCCAATTCCCCAACTGAGGCTCCCTCAACCCAGGTGTGTCAAGTTGACACTAAAGCTATCCAGCACAGTGGTTCAGATAACACCCAGCTCATGATGGGCAGCTCAGGTCGAATGGTGACTTGGTGGCCCATTGTCAAACTTTCAGTTTCCACTAAGGCCCAATAGCAGGCTAAGAGCTGTCTCTCAAATGGAGAATAGTTGTCTGCAGAAGAAGGTAGAGACTTGGTCCAAAATCCCAAGGGCCTCTGCTGTGATTTCCCTATGGGAGCCTACCACAGACTCCAGACAGCATCTCTATCTGCTACTGAAACCCCACCACCATTTGTTCCACTGGATCATAGGGGGAGAGCAGCCTGCACTGCAGCCTGGACCTGTTGAAGAGCCTTTTCCTGTTCCAAGCCCCACTCAAAATTTTTTTGCCTTTGGAGTCATCTGATATATGAGTCATAGTAACACACCCAGATGAGGAATGGGCTGCCTCCAGAATCCAAAAAGACCCACTAAATGTTGTGCTTCTTTCTTGGTGGAGGAGGGGCCAGGTGCAACAAATTATTCTATACCCTAGAAGAAATGTCTCTGCATGCTCCACACCACTGAACTCCTAGAGACTTCACTGAGGTAGATTGACCTTGAATTTTAGTTGGATTTATTTCCCATCCTCTCATGTGCATATGCTTTACCAACAAGTCTAGACTAGCTGTTACCTCCAGTTCACTGAGTCCAATCAGCATAACATCATCAATATAGTGGACCAGAGTGATATTTTGTGGAAGAGTCATGAGATCAAGATACCTTCTAACTAAATTATGGCACAAGGCTGGAGAGTTAACATGCCCTTGAGGTAAGACAGTAAAGGTATACTGTTGGCCTTGCCAGCTGAAAGCAAATTGATTCTGGTGGTACTTTTGAACCGGAATTGAGAAGAAAGTATTGGTCAGATCAATAGCTGCATACCACGTACCAGGAGGCACATTAATCTGCTCAAGTAAGGACACCACATTTGGTACAGCAGCTGTAATTGGTATCACTACTTGGTTGAGCTTTTGATAGTCAGCTGTCATTCTCCATGATCCATCTGTCCTTTGTACAGGCTGAATTGGAGAGTTAAATGGAGATGTGGTAGGAATCACCACCCCTGCATCTTTCAAATCCTTGATAGTGGCACTAATTTCTGCAATCCCTCCAGGGATACAATACTGTTTTTGGTTCACTATTTTCCCAGGTAGAGGCAACACCAATGGTTTTCATGTGGCCTTTCCAACCATAATAGCCCTCACTCCACAGATCAGGGAACCAATGTGGGTATTCTGCTAATTTCTAATTATATGTATCCCAATTACACATTCTGGGACTGGGAAAATAACCACAGGATGAGTTCTGAGACCCACTGGGCCCACTGTGAGTCGGACTTCAGCCCAAACTCCATTTATCACCTGACCTCCTTAGGCCCCTACTTTATCTGGAGGGCCACAATGCTTTCTAGAGTCTCCTGGGATCAGTGTCAACTCAGAACCAGTATCCAATAGGCCTCGAAAACTCTGATTATTTCCTTTTCCCCAGTGTACTGTTACGCTAGTAAAAGGCCACAAGTCCCTCTGGGGGAGGACATGAAGAAGGCAAAGAGCATAACTCTTTGGTATTGTGACAAGTTCCTTCCTCATTGGAACTTGGCCACCCCTTCATTCAAGGGGTTCTGGGTCTGTGAACTGTCTCAAGTCTGGAAACTGGTTAACTGGATGGGATTCGCTACTGCTGAAATCCAATGTTGACTTCCTGTCATTTGTTCTAGAGCTTTTCTGCTTATACAGATCAAATAAAAACTTAGTAGGCTTCTTACATATTTGTTTCCTGGGAACACCATGATTAATTAGCCAGTTCCAAAGATCCATTTGGGTCATGCCATTATAGGAATTGTTTTGCGTTTGCTGCGCATTATGATAACTATGATAACTATGCTCATCTGTCTTCTGCAATTCAGTGCTGCCACCTACCCTGAGGTCGTATTAAACCTATTACATGTACATTTATTTTATGCAAGTGAGCAACAACTTCTCTAACTGTAATATCTGGCATAAGAAATAGAGCAAAAACAAAGCTCTTCAAATGTTCTGGTGTCTCTCTCAGTACTTTCCATCTTATAAATTCAGTGAATGGCATGACCTCTGTGTCCTCACATTGTGGAGAACGTGGTTTTACACTTTGAATCCACTTGAGCATGCCCATCTGCCTGACCCTCACAATCCCTTCATCAATACTAAGCCAAGGAATATCAGGTATCTCTAACTCGCTGTAAGTAGGCCATGTTTTAATAAATACATCAGCCAACCATTCATATAAACTTTTAACACCTTTTTGAACCACTCAAGCTTCCATGTTAAACCTAGAATCTCTACTCAGTGGGCTCATATCGATAAACTCAGTCTGATCCAATTTTATATTCCTTCCACCATTATCCCACACCTTTATAATCCATTCCCACACATATTCCTTAGGCTTCTGCCAGAATGAATTGGCAAGCTCATTAATTTCTGTAGTGGTGTAGCACAACTCCTCATGGAACACACATTCTATCTCACCTTTAGGGGCTTGCTTAGTCTTCAATCTGGTTATGGGTCTAGAGGCAATGATTGCTAGGCCCTGAGGGACATTAGTTCCCACTGGGAGGGGGAGATTAGATTCCTCAGGCAAGGGTGGGGAGGGGGATCTTCAGAGTGTGGATTATCTGCTGAGGGTCAGGAGATTAATTCCTCAGATAAAGAAAATCCCCCAGAATCCGATGGTTCAAAGTCCTCATCATCATGGTTCTTCCACACATCTCCATCCCAAGTTTCAGGGTTCCACCCATTCCCCACCAGTGCTCTCACTTTGACTGCTGACACTCTTCGTGCCTGGGAATTAAATTTGCATTGTAAATCAGCCAAACGTATAATAAGGGCTCCAGCTTGATTTTCTGCTGCTTTAGCTCTTTGCCTGCTGGAGAGAAGATGCTCTTCCAGAGCACACTTGGAAACTTTTAAACTGTTGTTGCGAATCTGGAGCTGGTTAATTTTTATCACTGAGCTTCTTATTTTCCTCTATCACTTTATCCAGAGATGCTAGAAGCAACAAGGCAACATCATTATTTTCCTTATTTTTCCACAATTTCTCAAATATTTTACATATAGAGTCATTAAATTCCTTGTTCCTCACAAGAGGTGAGTTCGGTGAGTCAAATAGATCTATCTTCATAATTCCATCCAATAGTCCGCACCAAGGGTTATCATTCCTCTTCATGCCTCCAGGAGAGCCTACAGTAACACTAGGCTTCATTGGGTTGGAGAGCTGGCTCCAGAAACTACTAAGCCCACTAAAGAAATTCATCCTTTCAATTCTGTTTCTCTAGAACTACTTCTGGTACCAGAATCAGTATTAGTCAGGGTTCTCTAAAGTAACAGCATCAACAAGATGAACATATAGCTACATACAAATTTATTGATTTGCTCACGTGACAGAGTGCAAGGAGTCCAACAATAGCCTAACCTCGCTGGAGAGGCTGAGAATCCAGGGAACTGCTCAGTCTGCAAGGCTGGATGTCTCAGTATTCCCAATCTGGTGCTGAAGGTCCAATGGATTCCAGGAGATCTGCTGGTCTCAGTACACGCTGGGATATGAAGGGTTGATCACAGCAGCAAGACAAACTAAACAGTGAGAAAGAGGCAAGGTGAAGGACAAAAGGGACCAGCTCCCTCTGCCAAGGCCTTTTATCCTGCCTGCCTGCAGAAGGTAACGTCCACATTTGGGGTGGGCCATCTGGCTTGAGGTAGTCCAATCCGAAGATCCTTTTTCTCTTATTTGTTCATCCTTAGTCCAGTCAAGTTGACACCCAGGATTAAACATCACAGTATCATTTGTTTTCTTGATCCTAGACAGTTTTATTGGAGTAAGATTATATTTTAAAGTGGTTTTAATTTGTATTTCCTTAATTATTAGCGATGTTGAACACTTCTTAAGATGTTTCTCAGCCATCTCCAATTCCTCACTTGTGAATTCTCTGTTCAGCTCTTTGATCCATCTTTTGAGTGAGTTATTTGTTTTCTTTCTCCTTTGTTTTTTGAGTAGTTTATATATCCTGGAAGTCAATGCTTTCTCAGATGTATCTGCGGTGAAGATTTCCTCCCACTCTGTGGGGTTTTTCCTCACTTACTTCCTTGATTGTATATTTCGATGTACAGAAGCTTTTGAGTTTAATGAGGTCCCATTTGTCAATTGTCAACCTTAACTCTTGTGCAGCTGCTGTCTGATTTAGGAAGTCTTTTCCTACGCACATGTCTTGTAGTCTGCTGCCAACTTTTTCTTCTATAACCATCAGAGTTTGAGGTTTCACGTTGAGGTCTTTAATCCATCTGGAGTTGACTTTTGTACAGGGTGAGAGGTATGGGTTTAATTTCATTCTTCTACAAGTGGTGAACCAGTTTTGCCAACACCTCTTGCTGAAGATGCTATCTTTCCTCCATTGTGTCTTCTTGGCCCCCTTGTCAAATATGAGGTGTCTGAAATTGTATGTGGTCAGAGATTCGATACTTTTTTAACACAGGTGCACTTACATACATGCAGGTAATACACACATACACATAAATTAATAATAATAATATATTTGTTTTGTGTCATTTTACATCTGTCCATACCATAGAATATCCTTAATAAAGCAACATTAACATTGGAGAGAAATTAATATCATGTGTCATAAGCTTCAGTTGTCCCCAGTATCTAAAATGAAAGCCTCAAAAATGATGCTCTTTTTAAGCTATGCCCTATTGAGTTTTAAATTACAATATTTATGGTCCAGTCCTCCCTAGCTCCTGTGATAAATTCTGTTTCCTCCATAGAAGTCCAAACTGAGAAAGGAGGTGAGTTCTACTATGTTTTCCAGTTGTCTACTAGAAAATCTTACAATCCAAACAGGAAAAAGCCAGGCTATTTCAAGTCTCCCAAAATTTGTTAGATGTCAGTAAAGCCACCAGATATGGCCACATGGATCAAGAGTCAGCTTTTCCCAATACATGCTCAACAATCTGAGTTTAAATATGAGAGGTTGACATTTTACATTCAATGCCATATTCATTTTCAAGCCAGAAATGAACAGGAGAGGGGAGACTTGAACACTGTATTTCCATGTAGCTTTTGTTGTATTAGGTATATACTTACATAGAGGTATATGATTCTTCCTGAATTGTTACAGGAACTGTGATGATATTTTCCTTGATTTTTTATTGGTAGAATTTTAATCTGAGACTCTTGGTGCTCAACCATACAGAATACTCAGATACAGCCATACCTGAAGCTAGTTTTTCTATTAAAATTTCCACTCCTACAACAAGATAACCAAGAGGATCACCATATCAAAAAGAAAGGCTCATGATGAGTCACAGTTTGGGAGGTTTTAGTGAATTTTGGTTGACCTCAGTGCTTTGGGGCCTGTGTGGCAGAGGGTAACCAGTTTGTATGAGACCATGTGTTTATGGCACCCAAACTTGGCACTGGACACAGGAAGACAGACATTCAGATGCCTAACACCCTCCTCAAAGTCACACTCCCACCAAACTAATCTTCCTCCACCAGGCTGTGCCTCCTATAAGTCCCACGACCTCTTCTTTTTTCCTTAAAAAAGATTTATTGACTTTACAATAAATAATTTTCCCAATTTTACCCATTTAAGAACCATCTACACAATTTTAAATAGAAATTGTCTTATGTTTCAATCTTTGGGATACATTTTCTTATACAATGATAGCTTATATAATCAATTACAATGAAGTTTCGGTGAGAAACAGTTGAACAAATTGCAGTGGCTCCATTAGAATATAGGAGGGCTGGAGAGTTGGTTTGGGAGTGAAGAACCCTTACTGGATTTCCAGGGGACCTGAGTTCAGTTCCCAGAACACATGGTGGGTGGCTGACAACTGCCTGTAACTCCAGCTCCAGGGGATTTGAATGTCCTTTTTCTGGTCCCCACAGACACTCACATGTACATGACATACCTATACACAGATGCACGTACATACACATAGGAATAAATGAAATCTTTTTTAAAACTTTAAAATATCTCAATTAAAGAATCATCTAGTTTTTCTCTGGATGTATTCAAAATTATGGTTCACACATATTGTCTGCCAAGCAATGGACTATTAATCAGGATTTCTTTGTTGATGTTACTAAATTTACCAAAACTTAGATGTTAGAAACAACCCCACCACCTCTTAATAACAGCAAAGGCAGGAGATGGTACTTTTAACAGATGGGAATTTGCGGGACATGGATCCAAATGACGGACTGTCCATATGTCCTATAGCTTTTTACAAATTTCCCTTCTGATATTTGAAATCCCACCTAATTCTTATATTTTTATTTAAAAATAAGATATTCTGAGAGTATCCATGAACTCCTCAAGTATTCCCAGAAACACTATCCTGAAAGGACTTTGTGCTTAAAATTTCATTGGCCAGCTGGGCATGGTGGTGCCACCTTTAATACCAGCACTCAGGAAGCAGAGACAGGTGTATTTCTGTGAGTTCAAGGCCAGCCTGGTCTACATAGAGAGCTCCAGACTAGCTGGGACTAAAAGGAGACCCTGTCACAAAAAGACACCCCCAAATTTACATTGGCCAAGTGTGCCATTTCTAGATATTTCCACCTGGCTTCCTCCTTTACATCGGAATAGCTCTATTCAGTTAGACTTAATCACAGAACTGTGTCCTGGATTAGCACATTTTCCTCCTCCTCAAGGGATCATTATCCTCATAGCCGTTGGACCCATCTACTTGCTGTCGAAGATAAAAATACCAGGATCAAATCAGAGTGTTGTCCTCACAAATAATTAATGCGTACTGGCTTTCAATTAGTAGTGAGTCCACAACTGTCATGCAGTAGGTTATTAGCAATAATCAATTATTAATGATCTTCTGTGTTTCCCCATTACATGCTTTTCTCCATGTTAGCCCCAGACAGTAACATTTGAGGTCATTAAATAAGGGTTTTATAACCAGGAAATAAAGTATTCTGTGTCAAACTTCAAGGATGGATTTATGTCATTGTGCATCTGAGTGTCTGCTGTAGTGTCCTAATATAAGTATATAATTAGCAAACAGGAAATAAATGCCATGAAAACCAAGCTTCTGCCTCTTCCAGGATCCCAAATAACTCCTAACTAATGCTCTACCTCAGCCCTTCCCTTTTCTGCTGTAAATAACAGACATGTTCTCCCCAGTCGTTCGTACCACACATGATGAACCATCTGTGTTCCCTCCACACAAATCCAAATTGAAAAATGAGATTCTCATTTTGCAGAGTGAAGAGAGACAAGAGTGTTTGGCTGGTTGATCTTTCAAAGGATTACAAATGTACTATACATGCCTTGCCTTCCTCTAGAGAAATTCAGAACCAGACATTGGAAGACCATTCTCCAGCCCAGGAGGAATGTGTCCTGAGACACTGAGGCATAAACGAGGGGGAGCTAAATATGGGAGATCGAAGAGGGAAGAGGTGGGTACCAAGAACAGAGAACAATACTCAAAATCGACTTTGACTTCTTCGCAACCAGTATGTGCCATTGGAATTATGAATGTTAATCGCAATTGTTTACTGTTTTGACTGTTCATAGAGACCACAATTAAACATGCCATAACTCATGACTGAAGGTAACTTGCTTGCCATGTAGGTTAAATGTGTATATGCATTTGAGTAGCTTTCTGCTATGAATTTTCAAGGGTTTAAGCTCATCATCTTCATAATGTTGAGTTACAAGATATCTTATTAATACATTTTCCTGGGAGGAAAGGAGGAAACGGGGTGGGGGTATCCCTCTTTGTTCAATCATCTCCCAACAGTAGCTTGTTGGCTGAAAAAAGTCACATGAGTAAAACAAGCAACAGAAGAGTTTGAAGATAGAATCCTTAGAAGGGTAGCTTCATGTTTAGTTTTAAGAAAATGTTATTATTAACCAGGCATGTTTGAGCACGCCTTTAATCCTAGCACTTGGGAGGCAGAGGCAGGTGGATCGTTGTGAGTTCAAGGCTAGCCTGGTCTACAGAATGAGTTCCAGGACAGTTGGAGCTACAGGGAGACCCTGTCTCGAAAAGGCCCCCCAAAAAGAAAATGTTATTATTATGAAACAACAGCAGAATGTATATAGGCATTCTACTATCAGCTGCCCACAATAGTGGGTAATAGAAAGTAACAGTTACAGTATAGGTTCCGTATAATTCATGGAACATCACTTTATTCTCAGTATATCATGGCAAATGTCATTTTTTTGTCTCTGCTAAACTGCAGGAACATCACTAGAATGAGTGCTCAGTGGATCTGTGTAATAGTGAAGGAAATCTGTATAAATGGTATAATAGTCAGGAAGGGAAGATAAATATACAAGGAATAACTGCAAATCTTTCAATATTCTTATGCTTCTTACATATATATATATATACATATATATATGTATATATACATACATATATAATATAAAAAAATAAAAAAAAAAAAAAAAAAAAAAAAAATTATATATAATATATATTATATAAGATGAAAGAGAGACAAGAGAGACAGAGAGACAGGAGAGAGACAGAGAATCAGCCGTTTCTTCTGTTGAAGTTAGTGTGCTGGATAGCTTTAGTGTCAACTTGACACACCTGGGTTGAGGGAGCCTCAATTGGGGAATTGGCTCCATTGGATTGGCCTGTGGCCACATCTGTGGAGTATTGTCTTGATGGTCGAGCAGTGTGGGAGGGCCCAGCCCACAATGAGTGGTGCCACCCTGGGCAGGTTGTTGTGTACCGTATAAGAAGGCAGGCTGGGCATGGGCCAGGGGAGCAAGCCAGTGAACAGCATTCCTCCATGGCCTGTGCTTCAGCTCCTGCCTCCAGGTTCCTGCCCTGAGTTCCTGCCTTGGGCTCCCTGAGTGATGAACTGTGACCCAGGAGATGTAAGCTGAATAAATCCTTTCCTTCCCAAGTTGGTGTCAGACGGAGTGTTTTGTCACAACAATGGAAGACAAACTAGGACAGAAATTGGTACCAGAAGAGTGGGGTATTGCTGTGACAGACCTGACCTTGGTGTTTTGGGGAAGGATTGTGGAGGCATTTGGAACTTTGGGCTTGTAAGATCATTGAATGCCTAAAGATCGTTGCTGTGGAGCTTGGAGCAGTTTTGCTTAAGGAGTTGTAGAAGATGGAGGCCTGGCTTGTGAAGTTTCTAGTTTCAAAGGGGATCAGAGATCATCAGGACTGTGTAATCTATGGGTTCTGGTCAGCTGGGGCTGAAGAATCATCTGTAAGTAACAAGAGACCAGACCCCGAAGTGAAATCTTTGTTGTGCTGGGACAATTGATGCTGGTTAGCTGGGGCTGAAAAATCAGCTGTAAGCAACAAGAGACCAGCATCATTGTGGTGACATCTTCTGGGAAGAATTTCTTCAGGGTCAGCACACAGAAGCTATGTTCCAGAAGGGGCCCGAGACTCCATGTCAAGTGAGAAGAAGGACTTGGTACTGTGTAAGAGTCTCCTATATGGTTCCAGTGTTGAAAGCATGAAGAGGTCACAGAGAGCAGCTGCGGCCTGGCATTATGAGAGGCCAGGAAAGTCACTGGTCAGAGTGCGGCCTAGGTTGCAGTGAAGACCCCGGGATTCCAGGGGTCAGGAAGAGAAGCTGAGGTTTTACATCAGGAGAGGTCAGAAGCAACCTCAGTTTCAGTGGCGACCCCAGATTTTTGGAGATGACGGGACCATGGGACGACCACCAAGACCAGTGGCAGGTGTGGAATGGAGTCTGAGAGATGAGCTGTGTGTGCTGCAGATGGCAGAGTCAGAGAAGGGGAGCTGCTGAAACCCTTTCAATCCCAGAAGATTGTGAGTGAGTTCCAGGTGTCCAGCCTTGAGCTACTTGGTGGTCTTAGGTTTTGTTTGAGTGTGCCTGATTCTTCCTTTTGAAATAAGACAGTATTTGTTTTGGATTTTACAGCAGCCCAATTAAGAGACTTTTAATAGACTGTGAACTTTTAAGTGTTTGGAGATTTTAAGGACTGTGGGGCTTTTAAGGTTGTACTGTCTTAGGTTGTGATTAATGTTAACATCATACTTTGGGGATAAGAACTGGAAAGGTGGTGGTTTAATAGTGATGTGTTTTGTGTGTCAAATTGACAAGGGGTCAATTGTGCTGGATAGCTTTAGTGTCAACTTGACACACCTGGGTTGAGGGAGCCTCAATTGGATTGGCCTATGGCCACGTCTCTGGAGTCTTGATTGTCAGGCAATGTGGGAGGGCCCAGCCCACAATGAGTAGTGCGACCCTGGGCAGGTTGTTGTGTACCATATAAGAAGGCAGGCTGGGAATGGGCCAGGGGAGCAAGCCAGTGAACAGCTCCTGCCTCCAGGTTCCTGCCCTGAGTTCTTGCCTTGGGCTCCCTGAGTGATGAACTGTGACCCAAGAGATGTAAACTGAATAAACCCTTTCCTCCCCAAGTTGGTGTCAGTTAGAGTGTTTTGTCACAGCAATGGAAGACAAACTGGGGCAAGTAATAAGTACTGACAATATTTAGTGTAAATTTTTATTGTTATAAACCTTCGTACATGTATATATGGTATGTTGGTCATGAAGCCCACTCATTCCCTTTACCCCCTCTTTATTTGCCTCTCTCCTGTTAGTCTCCTAGAGAGTTTTATCTTTATTCCAAACAAATATAT
>VZQC01009000.1:2190499-2208833 GCA_009823505.1 Rhizomys pruinosus | reverse complement strand
TAACTGACATTGGGAATTGCCTTCTGACCTCCACACATACATGCACTGTGTAAAGTGTCAACAAACAGATTACATTATAAAAAATAACAAAAAGGTCTAGAGAGATGGCCTAGCTCCGACTGCTCTTGCAGAGGACCCTGGTTACATCCCCAGCACCCACATGGCGGCTGAGAACCGTCTTTAACTACAGTTCCAGGGGAATCTGAAGCCCACTTCTGACCTCCGTGGCATTGCACGACATGGGTGCACAATCCTACATGCAGACAGTACATTTATACACAAAGAATAAATAAAAATAAAAAAATGCATTTTAAAAAATAAAACCCACCAAATACTAAGGAAACACACATTAGAACGCCATTGTAGTTTTCCACACCTCCAGCAGTGTGCTTACCTCCTAGTCCCCTGAACAAACTTAACCTGTGCTCAGAAGACTCAGCTGAGTCAGTGGTTTGATCAGCACCTGATGAGTTTCCAGAAGAAGGAGAGGATGATCGTATATAAATCCTTATCTTTCCCATATTAAATGAATTCTCAGATGCTCGAATTTTCCCTGCTTTTCACCCAACTCTCAGGGTCTGTGGTGTTTAACTCTGAGCCCTACTCAGAGTTAACTAAGTTTAACTAAGAGCCCTACTCTTCCTTGGTGAAGCCCCTCCAGCGTTTTAAAAACATGTTCATTCAAGCTGGGCGTGGTGGCTCACGCCTTTAATCCTAGCACTCGGGAGGCAGAAGCAGGCAGATCTTTGTGAGTTCAAGGCCAACCCGGTCTACAGAGTGAGTTCCAGGACAGCTGGGACTGCAGGGAGACCCTGTCTTGAAAATACCAAAAAAAAAAAAAAAAATGTTCATTCTACAGTTTTGACTTATGGCCCCCTAGTGTGTGTAGAAAGCCTCTTCTGTGTTTGCAAAGCACCAACTTTTCTGATGCGGTAGGGTATTCTGTGAGTAGTCCCCACCCCACCCCCCAAGCCTGTCTTTGTTTTGTATGTCTGTAGACACACAAGGGTGAATGTTGGTCCACTGTTTGTCATCTTAGTTTCCCTTTCTGCCTTCATGGGTAACCTTCCTTAGATGGCAGCCCATCTAAGGAAGGTTACCCATGACCTTGAATGACCCATTCATTCTGATCCTCTTCTCCATGGTTGCAAGCCTTGCAGGCTCCTTGGCTGTGGACTTTCTGCACAGATGTGGCTCCGTCTGTTGCAGAACCACCGGGAAGTGTTAGCCCTTCCCTGTATGCTTGGTCTCCAGCCGAATGGAGAGAATACTCCTCTATGCCAGCTCACTTGGCCTGGGCCAATCACTGGTCCCTGCAGCTCCACTAACTGGCAGCTCACAGGGCACTTCACTAGGACTCCACACCTGAAAGCGGCCCACAACATTGCCAAGGGAGAAGGTGGAACAGGAGGCAGGTCTAGAGGGACAGAGAGCCACAGCTCATGAAAGCAGCAACAGCCTTCTTCCTGGGCATGGTTGCCGGCTGCTGGCAGGGAGGAGAACAGAAGCTGCTCAGCCAGGAAAGCCCCTGGCCCGGAGTGCTCTGGGCCATCCCCATATAACCTATGTACCCTGGGCATCACTGACATGCTCCCAGCCATGGCCTGGGCACCCACTGAGCCTGGTGCTATAGCCGCTATGCCAGCCAAGGGGGAGCAGTGGCCCTCTGACAGTGGTGGGTGCAAGGCTGCTGGGCGCCAGCCTCTAGCACCTGGAAGAGTTAGGCTGCTTGCCCAGCAGAACCCTTGTTTAATGCAGGGCTGAGGCTTTGCTTATATCTTTCCAGAGTTCTCTAACAAACCACTGTGGATGCCCTTAAAAAAGGTTAAGGAGGAGGAATTTTCCAGATTTGAAGGCAGGAACTATGTTTTCTGTTTATGGTGACTGTTCTTCCGTGTGTCTGAGATTCATGTAGTAGTGTTCTTCATGTGTCCAAGTTTTTGCATGCAAGGTGTGTCTAGTGTCCTCTCAGTCTAAGTTTTTGTATGTGTTTTTCTCTCAGAAAAAGTGGCCACTTCAAGTTTCCATCACAGAATTATTTGGCATGCCAGACTAGATTTGCATGTGCAAACTTTAAAATGACCGATTCTGCTACTCGTTGCAAATATCATTCTTCCCCTTTTTTGTGCTCTGCATTGGCACCAGGGTTTGGTTACATGTCATAACACTGAGCTTCCAGGAGTGCAATTTGATTTGTTGTACAGTCTGGATTCTTGATTGCTTCAGGATCCTCTGTTCATAGAACTGAAGTCATCTCCCTTTTTGCCAGTATTTTATTTTGGAATTTTGTTTATCAGTGTGACTATCTGTTTGCTCAAGTTTCAACTTAATACTGGGTGTGTCTTTTTGAAGAGCATGTTCATTTCTGGATTTCTGGTGGGGATTCCTCTCTAGCATTTGTAATTTTTTTTTAAATTTTATTTATTTATTTATTTTATTTATTCTTTTTTTNATTTTATATTCCTTCCACTATTATCCCAAACCCTTAAAATTCATTCCCAACATATTCCTTAGGCTTCTGACAGAATGAATCAGCAAACTCTTAATTTCTTTTAGTGCTATATTACTCGACACCTCCTCGCGGTTGGACCAACACCTTCATCTCACCTTTGAGGGGGCTGCTTTAGGACTTCAAGTTGGTTATCAGGTCTAGAGCGGCGAACAATTGTTTGGGCCTGAGGGGACCGATCATCGTCCCAACTGGGAGGGGGGGATAATTAAATTTCCCAGGCAAAAGGGTGCGGGGATGGGAGACAGGGAATCTTTGCAGGGGTGTGGATTCTCTGCTGGAGGTGGGGAGGTTAATCCTCAGGATAAAAGAAAATCCCTTAGAATCCGAGGGTTTAAAATCCTCATCATCATTGTTTCCCACACATCTCCATCCCACGTTTCAGGGTTCCACCCTTTCCACACCAGTGCTCTCACTTTTAACTGCTGACACTTTTCATGACTGGGAATTAAAGGTTCCGTTGTTAAATCAGCGGCCAAAACCGTTTATAATAAGGGCTCCAGCTTATTTTCTGCTGCTTTAGCTCTTTGGCTGCTGGGGAGAAGAGTCTCTTCCAGAGCACAATTGGAAACCTTTAAACTGTTATTTCGAATCCAGAAGTGGTTCATTTTTATCATTGAGCTCCTTATTTTTGCTCTATCACTTTATCCAGACATGTTAGGCTGGAGCAACATGGACACCATTCATCATTTATTTTTCCTTATTTCCGCAATTTCTCGAACGTTTTATATAGTCGCTAAATTCCTTGCTTTCTCACAAGAGGTGAGTTAAATGAGTCAAATGGATCTATCTACATAATTACATCAAATAGTCTGCACCAAGGATTATTGTTCCTCTTCATGCCACCAGGAGAGGCCTTCCAGTAACTGCTAGGCTCCATTGGGTTGGGGAGAGACTGGCTGGCCAGAAACTACCAAGCGCCGTTTACGGGGTAAAGCAATTCATCCTTTCAATTCTGTTTTCTCTAGAACCACTCCTGATACCAAAATCTGTATTTAGTTCAGGGTTCTTAAAAGAAACAGAACAGCAACAGCACGAAAATATCATATATAACCATATAGCAATTAATATTGATTTGCTCTACGCGCAGAACTGGAAAGCCACGGAATCCAGGAAGCTTCTCAGTCCGAAAGGCTGGATTTCTCAGTAGCCCAATCCAGTGCTGAAGGCCCCCCGAATGGAATTGCCAGGCGAAGATCTGCCAGGTCTCAGTACACGCCGGACTGAAAGGGTTGATCACAGCAGGCAGACAAACTCACCAGATAGAGAAGCAAGCCACAGGAGAAAAAAAACCAAGGAGACCCGCTCCCGCTGTGCCATGGCACCTTAATACTGACCTTGCGGCCAGTAACGGTAACGCCCACCATCGGCGGTGGGCCCATCCGGTTGAGGTTGGTCCAATTCAAAGCCCTTTTTCATCTTATTGTTCCTTAGTACCAGTCAAGTTGACCCCAGATTAAACGCATCATAGTCTGACACTATGGGTATTGTCACAAGATGGTTTGGCATGGCTATGTTAATCCAAAATGGAATTACATTTTTTTCTGTTGAATTAAATGACAGCGGTCTGTACTGTTGCTTATCTAACATCTCCCCTGACCACTGCAGGGTGCAAGCTTGTGGCATCAGCCCAATGGATTATTCCTCCACTAGAGGCATATGGCCTGGCCTCCTGACTCGCCAACGAGTATTCACAGGCCAGGCACAAGGTTGTAGCTGGATTGCTGACAAAGAGTCTGTGCTTCGAACTCAAAGACGAGACATTCCATATTTGCCTTTATGGATGTTCCACTACCTGTAACGCTTGGCCCTTCTAGGATAACACTCCTCTGGTACTTCCAGAGAACCAATCCCTGGTACACTTGCCTGTGTTTTCGGTCTATCAAACTACATCTTCTCCCATCGCTTAACGTCAAGGTCATTGGACCAGCCAGGCTATCACCTCTACTTTCTTTTGCAGGTCTCCCAGAATTATAGACGGCCAAGGGAAGCCTTTACCTCTTCTGTGGGGGCTATGGATCCCCTTGGGCCAACATCTCCCTTGGACTACAAAATAAATCCATTGCTCGATCGTCAGCAGCTCCCTGCAAAATTAAACTAATATCTTTGCTTAACGTGCATAGCCTTAGGAGACCTTTTAGCTATTATATTTGCCGTTACTGAATACCGGAGAGACAATAATCCTTATTTCAACAGTTCCCTGATGTCTCATTATTTCAATTCAAGGAAAAGGGCCAGTCATTTACCAGTTTTAAGTAAAGAGCCATCTACCCTAATAATAGTGTCTTCCAATTCACGTAGTCGGAGCACAATGACATCGATCCATCATATATTCTCCCTCCGTACTCTATGGCGGGCGGTACAAAAGGGGAAAGTCTCTTGTCATTAAAACCTTTGCCACCACCACACCCCCAAGTACACACGAAAAACCAGAAACACACACACACCTCAACGGGTTCCAGCATGGTAAGTTTCGTTAGACTTCATTTACTAGTTGTTACAAAGAAGGATCCACAGAGGCGGTTTGATGTTATGTCAAGCAATCTGAAGCTTGTTCGTTCCTTTTTCAATGTAGTCGACAGGCCACAACCTTTCTGTGCACTTTCTTGCCGGTACATCCTCCTCGATGCAAAGCTGTATCTTTTCTTTCTCCAACATTAAGTTGGTCAGGTTACCTCGGTTGACAATTTTTTTTTTTGACCTGTTGGAACAATACAAATCTTTTCCGTTGTTAGTTTTTAAGACATTTTGAATAGCAAAAGGTGGTGGTTGGACACAAAATGTGTTCATTCGTCTATCGCTATCCCCCTCCCCATTAGTTTTTCTTTTTTTTGGGTTTTTTGGTTTTTTTTGACCAATGCGGATCTCCCAGAAGGGCATTAGTATATTTATAAATACCTCTAATAGGGTGGAATCAAGGCACACCTCATCCTCAAATTCACCCATGCTGTTTTGTGTTACTGTATGTGATTAACTGGGAAGCAAACTTAATTTTTCTCAGTTACAATCGCGTATTACAGGTGGAAAAGGGAGGAATTGCTATGGAGGTGATTACTGATACAACAGAAAAAATATATACCAAAACATTGGTATGTGCCCAATCCCAAAGCATGTGGTGTTTGTTATACAGATTTTATGTTAGAACAAACACCGTGGACAACAGCAAATTGTAATTTATATCACCAATTAACCAAGATGCATTACCGTTTTTATCAGAGCCTGTAAACCAATGTTGGTTCTTTAACTTACACATATTACTTTTTACTGAGTTCCTAACCACCAGGGTGTAACCTGTATTAACAGTGTATCTGTGGGCAAAAGTGAATACTTGTTGAACTCACTTCAATTAAATATGCATTAATCGAAGATACACCCGTGTCCCTCTCCCGCCCCCCCTTCCCTTCCCAATTCACGCATATTTCAGTCAGTTTTTTTCTGATGCAAAGTCTTTCTGTTGTAGTTCTTTTACTATGCATCCTCTCCACAAGAAATATTTATAGCTGGGCCTATGGCACTTAGGATTCACATATGAGGGGACACCATTTGTCGTTGTTTTTCTAAAGTGGCGGGTTTACTTCACCTTAACAACTTAATGTTTTTTCATAGCTCCAATCCTATTTTACTTTGCAAATTTTCATTTGAATGTTGTCCCTCCTTTGACCCGCACAGAGGGAGTAGAACTCCATTGTATACATGTACACCAGCGTTTCTCTATCCCATCGTCAGTTGAGGGGCAACTGGGGCTGGTTCCAGCTTTTTGCCTGTTGTGAACAGAGCTGGCAAAAACATAGCTGATCATGTATCTCTCAGTAAGATGAGTCTTGGGGGTATTTATACCCAGGGTGGTATGACTGGGGCAAATGGCAGGCGCATTTTGAGTCGGGTTCTAAGGGTTCTCCACACTAAATTTCCCAGTTGTGGCCTGTACAGACTCTACATCCCACCCAGCAAGTGAAATGAGTGTTCACCTTTCCCCACAACTTTTCCAGCACTTGGTATCATTCGAATTCCTGATCCTAGCCAGTTTCTTATGGAGTAAGATGATATCTCAAAGTGGTTTTTAATTAATTGCCTTTCCTTAATTATTAGCGATGTTGACCACTTCTTAAGATGTTTTTTATGGCCATCTCTAATTCCTCCTCTCTGAAGTCTCTATTCATATCTTTGCTCCTCCCTTTTTTGAGTGATTCATTTCTGTTTTCTTTTCTTCTTTGTTTTCTTTGAGATAGGATCTATATTCACTCTGGAAATTAAATGCTTTGTCAGATGGATCTGCAGTGAAGGGTTATCCTCCCACTTCTGGTTTTTCTCTTCACTTCCTGATAGTTTCGGTTTGAGTACACAGAAACTTTTGAGTTTAATAGAGGTCCCATTTGTGTCAATTGTCGATCTATTATTCCTTGTGCAAGCGCAGCAGCCTGCTCTGATTAGAGACGTTCTTTTCCAGTATGCCTATGTCTTGTCCAGACTTGACTGCCAAGTTTCTCTCTACTTCATCTCCAGAGTTTGGGGCTTCACAATGAGGCCTTTAATCCAGCTGGAGTTGACTTTCTGATTACAGGGGAGAGGTTAGGGGTTTAATTCATTGCTTTGAAGTGGTGATTCAGTTTTGCGAACACCACTTACTGAAGATGCTATCCTTCCATCCCATTGTGTCTTCTTGTCCCCTATGTCAAATATCAGGTGGTTGAAATTGTAGATGAGCTCAGGTTGGTATCTTCAGTTTTATTCTCCCATTGGTCTTCAACTGGGTCTGTGTTAGTGCCGGTACCAGTGTTTTTCATGACTATTAGCCGAGTAGTATATTTTGAATTCTGGTATGGCAATTCCCCCTGTATTGCTCTTGTCACTCAGGATTGCTATTGCCTATTTGGAGTCTTTTGTTTTTTCCAAAGGGAAATTGAGGATTTTTTTTCCAACCATGTGAAGAAACTCTTGGGGATTTTGTTGGTATTGCATTAAATTGTACCACTCAGTATTCGGGCTTCAGGATGGCATTGTATAACTATATTTATTTTTCCAATCCATGGAGCATGGGAGGTGTGTTCCATCTTCTGAGGTCTACTCCTCAATTTTCCTTTTCAGGGGTTTAAGTTTTATTGTTGTAGAGATCCTGCGGTGTCTTTGGTTAGGTTTGTTCCTAGGTAATTTAATATTTTGGAAGCTATTGTGAATAGAAGAGTTTCCATGTACTCATTCTCAAATTGATTGTTATTGGAATATAGAAAAAATACTGATTTTTGTACGTTCATTTTGCAAACTGATACTTTACTGAAAGTATTAATAAATAGACAAATATATAAATATTAATATAAATACATATTTATAAAATAAATTAAAAAAAAAAAAAATCATATCATCAGCCAAAAAAAGGGATTAGTAATGCACTTCCCTCTTTTTTCCAATTAGAACTCTTTAATTTCTTTTCTGCCTTATTGGCCCCTAGCAAGGGTTATCTCAGCACTATATTGTAAGAGGCAGTGGTGACAGGGCAGCCTTTGCTGATGTTAACTACCTTTAAGCGGGAATGCTTCTGTCATATTCCCCATTCCCTCAATGCTTTTTTGGCTCTGCTGCTGTTAAATCCTGTCATTTTCTTTTTTGGTTCGTCGTTTATGTTTTCTTTGTAGCACAAAGACGGAGTCTCTGTGACTTGTTTAGGAGTTTTCTGCTTGGCAGTCTTGCCATGGCTACTCGGCGATTTGTTGATGGCCAGAACAGGCACATTCCAACTACTGGCCTGTTGGTTTGCAGGTTTGTCTTGTTGGTCGCCTGGACTTTGTCGGTGGGTTGATGATCTTCTCGGCTTCCTCACCTTTGCCAGGGCACCATTGCCTTCAATCTTCTTTTTTTAATTTTTAAACTCAAATGTTCTCTTGCTATGGTACAATGGACTGGAGATGCCTTGCCAGTGACACTTTATAGGATGCCTATTCCTCATTCCTCATTCCCACTATGTCTTAAACTACTGCACTCCTTTCAAGCACTCCAGTGCTTTCATTTTCTTGACTTGACTGCCTTGCATTTGTAATCGCTTCTTCCAAACTACGGAGCATCCTCCTTCCTTATTGATTGTCGCCTCTCTCTATCCGAGACTTTCAAACGATGGCTTTTGCGTGGACCTGCTCTCTCCTCCATTGCTTTTGTTCCCCCACCAAGTCAGTGTACCTGACTGTTCTAGCAGATACTGCCCCCTGTTGCGGGAGTCCATACTCTCCATCGTGTCTGCCCTTTCTAGATAGCGCACTACTCTCATGGCTTGATCCAAATTGTCAGCCACTAGGGTATCCCACAAAGCAAAATAAAAAGCTTGGCAGATTTCCTCATTTTTCACTCTTGACTAGAACAAATAACGAGCAGTCTATTCTCAGGAATTTTTGGACATTGGTCTATTTTTTTTTTTTTTTTACCCATACTGCCATCTTATCTAGGCCTATAAAGGTTGCAACTCCAACATTGTGTCTTTTGGGGAAGTTTGCACATTTTTGAGCTATATCAATAGCATCAATAATAGTGTGGTTTGGTGCATGACAACAGGATGAAATAGCAATATCATACTTCAATATCAATGGCTCCCAAGTCCCCCAATCTTCCATATATTCCTAGGGTCTTGCCAGATTTTTTTTCTTGGATTATTGCATCAAGTACTTTCCCCTACTTTAATTCATTGCTAAGGAACTCTTTGCTTCTTCAAACTTTTTAGAAAGGATCATGAACCAAACTTTTGAGGTTTATTTCATCTTGTATCAATTTTTGAAGTTCCTTTTCTTTCTCCTTTAATTCTTGTTGAGCTTGAGGGAGTTTTGTGTTTGTATCTCCAAATGCAGCTTTCCTTTATTTGAGAGTCTCAGAAGCTGTAGTTAAAGCTTCCTTTGCCTTGCTTGGCTGAGACACTGCCGTGTTGTATTGACCGAGATGGATATTAAATTCTGTTTGGGCTGCATCCATCTTTGAATGTCCTTCATTTGCTGATTTGTTGGGGCCCATGAGTTCTTTCTCTCAATTCTCCTTCTCTTTCTGGGGCCCTTGTGTTTCCTGTTTAAGGTATGTATAGTGTCCTCTATGTTGGTTCTGTCAAACAAAATGGCCACTTCAAGTTTCCACCATTATGTGAACAGAATTATTTGGCATGCCAGACTGGATTTGCATGTGCAAACTTCAAAATGTGAATACTTAAAAAATATATTGAAAGGCCAAAAATTTGAATACCATATATCAAATGTTTACTACTTGTTTTGCACGCTTGAGCAAAGTCCTAGGCATAAGAACACAAAAACCATCATATGACTGGTCTATTTGAATGATTTTTACCTAGGTCTGCAAGTTCAACTACATTCAATACTAATTGTAGAGACACTGGATTTTTCAGAAAGTTGGCAACTGTGCAAAATTGCAGCTTATTTTTTTTTTTGTCACTTCTGTTCCCTTTAAAAGTAATGCTGGAACACCCAGCTTTGAGATCCTGAGTTTTGTATTGCCATTTTGGGGGGGATACCTTTAAGGTTAAGGTTCGTAGTGTCAGCTGACCTTGTGTTCAAAAATTATTTTTTTTTATTTTCATGGATTTAAAAAAAAAGGGGGGGGAGGGCCAGGCGTGGTGGCACACGCCTTTAATCCTAGCACTCCGGAGGCAGAGGCAGGCAGATCTTTGTGAGTTCAAGCCCAGCCTGGTCTACAGAGTGAGTTCCAGGCCAGCTGGGGCTACAGGGAGACCCTGTATGGAAAAAAACAAAAAAAAATCTGCAAAAAAAGGGGGGGTGAAATGGCAGGATTTTCTTAGGGGAAAGGGATTCAGTTGTATTGCAAAGTGATTGTTCATTGTATTGTAACATTGTAATTACTTTTATTGTTACATTGTAATTTTTCATTGCTACATTGACACCAGACATCAAAAATGAGCCTCTAATGGTTGTTAAGAATAGCAGGATTTTCTTTGGGGAAAGGGATTCAATTGTGTTACAAAATGATTCTTCATTATTTTGTTATCTTTCATTGTTATTATTCATTGTTTTGTTATCTTTCATTGCTATATTGACATCAGATGTTGGAAATAGGCCTCTAAATTGGTTGTTGAAATCTGGTTGTCTTCAAGTGTTACAACTGCATGATTTGTAATTTCAATACCTGCTGCAAATCCATCAAATATTCTGTTTTTACTTTTGGTGCTTATGAGAACACCTGCTTGAGCATTTCTGAAAATATCTTCTTTGCGCTTGGCTCTCTCCT
The DNA here is from genome assembly GCA_009823505.1 of Rhizomys pruinosus. NCBI lineage: Eukaryota > Metazoa > Chordata > Mammalia > Rodentia > Spalacidae > Rhizomys > Rhizomys pruinosus. The sequence continues at coordinate 2,198,098 of VZQC01009000.1, read as the reverse complement.
CATGACTTGTGGGGGTAAATCCCCATGCCTCTACTCCCAACCAGACAGTGGGAGTGTCTACTGTTCCTAGCATTTTCCTCAGTGGCTGGCTGGCTAGCCAATGAAGGGTAAAATCCTGTTAATCAGGACAACCTAAGATAGGCACAGTCAGATGTTGGAATGCTAGAGGTGAAGTCTGAGCTATGTTTGTCAACTTTTTTTTGTTTGTTTAAAAGCAAAAGGGTGGATATGTAGAGTGTTACACACCTGCACCAGCGTGCTAAACCTACAGACTTAACCTGTGCTCAGAGGCAATAGCTGTGTCAGTGGTTTGATCAGCACCTGAGGCGTTTCCAGAAGAAGCAGAGGATGAGCATATATAAATCCTTGTCTTTCCCATATTAAATGAGTTGGCAAGTGCTTGTATTTTCCCTGTCTTTCACCCAACTCCCGGAGTCTGTGCTGTTTGATTCCATGCCTACTCACCTCTTCCTTGGTCAGGATCTTGGAACCCCACCGGCTGGCCCGGAGGACGTTCCTACATTTATTTTATGTGTATGAGTGTATTGCCTGCCTGTATATAAGTGTGCCCATGCCATGCAATGCCCACACAGGTCAGAAGAAGGTGTTGGATCCCCAGGAACTGGAGTTATGGATGGTTGTTAGGCACCATGTGAGTGCTAGGAATTGAACCCAGGTCCTCTGCAAGAGCAGTCAGTGCTCTTAACCACTGAGTCCCTCTCATTCCTAATTCTTATTTCCTGGGAAGGAGGGTCAATTGGACTGAGAATGAGACAAATTTGACCCTAATAACAAGATAAAACCAAGGCCTTTTGGAATAGGGGAAAAATGGAATGTTCATAGAGGCCCAGGGATGGTTTGCTTAGCATATCAGAGGCCTTGGGTTCCATCTCCAGCACAGAATTATTCTTTTTTTGGTCTTTTTGAGACAGGGTCTCCCTGTAGCCCCAGCTGTCCTAGGACTCACTGTGTAGACCAGGCTGGCCTTGAACTCACAGAGATCTGCCTGGGATTAAAGACATGTGCCACCACGCCCAGCACATTTTTCTCTATATGTATTAAATTCTCTTAGTTAAATAATTTTACTGAGCCATGACAGTTTCACATACTTGGGTCCCAGTTCTTGGGAGGATAAGGCAGAAAGATCATAGAGTTCAAGGACAGCCTGAGCTACTTAGTAAGAACTTGTCTTGAAAAAGTTTTTACTGGAAAAATTGCACTTTGAGCACCAAAGCAAGACCATTTTATTTCCCACAATAAAAATGTATATAATACATTTTGGTTTACACATTTTTATTCTTACTGATGTATGTTCATTGTACATAGTGTTGAGGGGTTTGTTTTGTTTTGTTTTGTTTTGGTCTTTTTGAGACAGGGTCTCCCTATTGTCCCAGCTGGCCTGGAACTCCTTACGTAGACCAGGCTAGCCTTGAACTCCCAGAGATCCACCTGCCTCTGCCTTCCTGAGTGCTGGGAAGGCACACCACCACACCTGGCTAGTGTTGAGTTTCATATAGACAATTTTTTTCAAGTATGTCATGTTCTTTGACCATATTCCCCCATTAAATCACTAGAGTAGACCATGTGACAAGAAAAAAATGCTTAGGGACAGCCTGAAAGATTGTCTCCTAGGAACTTGTCTTGCAGCCCCTTTTTACTGCTAGAGCTAAAAGGTGAAGTATCTCTTCACTGCTAAAGACATGGGAGAGATAGTGGAAGATAGTGTCTGTTATTATATGTGCATTCTAATTTGTGTGAGAAGATGGGTTTGTGTTTGTGTTTGTGTGGGTGGGAGTGCATTTGGAGGCCAGGGGTCCATCTCAGGTATCATTCCTCAGGAGCTGCTGGGGTGTCTCAGTAGCTGGAAGCTCACTGGCTAGACAATAAGCCTCAGGGGTCAAGTCTGGAATCTCACAGGCTAGACAGTAAGTCCCAGGGTTCAAGTCTGTTTCTGCCTTCCTAGTGCCTAGATTATGAGTACAGGCTACCACTCCCAGCTTTTGTATGTGGGTTCTGGGTATTGAACCCAGCTCTTCAAGTTTGCACAGCAAGCAGTTTACTACTAATTGAGCTATCTCCCCAACCCTATATGTATGTATTAATTCAGTGACTAAAAAGAGTCCAGTGTGGCTGGACTACAGTGAGCAAGGGAGGTGGTCTTTGCAGTTAAGAACAGAGAGACAAGGACGTAGATTTTAAAGCTTAGTCTAAATGTAGCCACAATGAACTTTTGTCAAGGGCTGAGAGCTTGATGAAGCAAAGCTTCCTGGAATAAGCATTCATTCTTTGTCTGAAGCGCATGGACAGATAGGAGATGTCACCTACATTAGAGATAACATACTAAAAATTTTAAAGTCCCCCAAAGGGAGCTGGGCATGGTGGCGCACGCCTTTAATCCTAGCACTTGGGAGGCAGAGGCAGGCGGATCTTTGTGAGTTCAAGGCCAGCCTGGTCTACAGAGCAAGTTCCAGGCCAGCTGGGGCTACAGGGAGACCCTGTCTCAAAAAAGACTAAAACAAAAACAAAACAATAAAGTCCCCCAAAGGGATGCACCATTCCTAGAGATACTGTAATACCAGATTCATGCATGGAGTGGACAGACCAAGATCCTACTCCAGATAAAGTCAGATATTAAACTGATTAAGGACAGATACTACAAGACAGGCATGGTGGTGCATCTTTTTAATCCCAGCACTTGGGAGGCAGAGGCAGGTGGATCTCTGGGAGTTTAAGGCCAGCCTGGTCTACACAGTGAGTTCCAGGCCAGGTGGGGCCACAGGGAGACCCTGTCTCAAATACCAAGGAAAGGGAAGGAAAAAAAAAGAACAGATACTACACTTCATCTTTTCGAAAAGACTGAGACGTGATAATGTTCATCAACCACGCACTATGCTGAGCACTGCTCCCAGGGTCCCAGGGAGTGGAATGTACCCGAACACCTGCCCCTCTGGAGTTTACATCCTTGTGGACAGTGTGTGTAATGTTGCCCTCTGGTCATGGTATGGCCATTGCTGTCCTGAAATCAGAAGTGCTGAACTCCTCACCCATGTTCCTGTAAGTAACCCCAATTATTCCACAGGTTGACCAAGTTAGATTCAGATGGAATCCTTTCTTTGGTCTGTGGTTAGTGTCTATCTGAGGTGAATAGATGCTTGTTCATGTCTCCCCAGGAAAAGTTCATCCAATTCTTGGCACCCAAACAGACACTGCAGAATCTGTCATTGGTATCTATCTGAGGTGAATAGATGCTTGTTCATATCTCCCCAGGAAAAGTTCATCCAATTCTTGGCACCCAAACAGACACTGCAGAATCTGTCATTGGTATCTATCTGGGGTGAATAGATGCTTGTTCATATCTCCCCAGGAAAAGTTCATCCAATTCTTGGCACCCAAACAAACACTACAGAATCAAAGATGAGTTGCGGAGGAACAGTTGCATTGTCTCTGCTGTGGGGTGAGGTGAGATGGCTCATGGAGAATGACTATAGATTGTGAAGGGCTAACTCAAATAGTGCCTCCCATCCAGGCCACCATATTCAACATCACTCTTTTTGGGAAAGATCAATCTTAAGGCAATCTTTACTATCCCCTTAGCCAGTGATTCCTGAAATCATTGGCACTTGCTTAGAATGTAATCCTGACCACCCTTTATAAAACACTTTAGGGCCAGGGAGATGGCTCAGTGGGTGAGGTGCTTGCTACCAAGCCTAATAACCAGAGTTCCATCCCTGGGACCTACGTGGTGGAAGGAGAGAATTCTTGCAAGTTGTCCTCTGACCTCCATATATACATGGTGGCATGCATGCACCCACACACATATGCACAAAACAAAGAAAAATGTAATTTTAAAAAAGGTTTCATTATGCTGGCCATGGTGGCACACACCTTTAAGCCCAGCACTTGGGAGGCAGAGGCAGACAGATAGATCTCTGGGAGTTCAAGGCCAGCCTGGTCTACACAGTCAGTTCCAGGCCAGCTGGGGCTACAGGGAGACCCTGTCTCAAAAATTCCCAAGAATTTCACAGCTGTACTGACCCTTGCATTTTGGGTGATTTCCCATCCTTGCTCCTGTGGGCATGCGTCCATGTTTTTCTTATGATTTTCTAAATTTATAGAAGTTAGCATTATATAATCTATGTAATGAAATGTTTAAAAAATTTATGTATATGAGGCAATCTTGCATGTATGTAGTAAGTTCACCTGTGTCATCCGATGCTCAAGGAGGTCAGAAGAGGGTGTCAGATCCCCTGGAACGGGAATTATGGATCATTTTGTTCACTTTGTGGGTGCTGGGAACTGAACCGGGGTCCTCTGCAAGAGAAGCCAGTGCTCTTAACCACTGAGCCAACTGTCTAGGCATGTGCAACCATGCCCAACAATTCTTCAGAATTTTATGGTTTGGTAAGAAGATACAAGGTGAATGAGAAAAATCTTCAAAAGCCTGTACCTATAAACTTTAGTTAAAACAATGGTTATAATTTGAATGAACCAGACATAGTGGTGTACATCATAATCCTAGCACCTGGGAGGAAGAGGCAGGAGGATTAGGAACTGAATGTCATTTTTAGCTACAAAAAGTCAGCCTGAGCTACATGAGACCTGATCTCAAAAAAACAAGCAAGGAGGAGTTTGTCGGAAAAAGTTGTTCCCAGAAGCCATAAGGTTACTAAATGAAATCTGTTATCAGGATGCATTATCTCCCTACACGTTGCTGGCCAGGGAGGCCCACGAAACAATAGGCTATTTCCACTGCTCTTGATTGCCCACCAGAACCACACAGTAAGATGCTATTTTGAAGTCATTCATTCTACCCGGTATGGTGGTGCAAACCTTTAATCCCAGGACTTGAGAAGAGGCAGGAGGATCTTTAATAGACAGATAAATTCAAGGAGGTAGCCTATTCCCAGGGCAAAAGGTGGTGGGAGGAGAGGCAGAGAAAAAAACAAGGTGAAGAGAGAAACATGCAAACTTTTCTGTGTATATGCCACAATGGGGATGGAACCCAGGCTATACTCAGCAAGTACTCTACCACTGAACTACATCTGTGTCTCGTTAGAAAAAAAAAAAAAAAAGAAACCACTCAGAACAGATTATAAGGGAATAGAGAGGCATCCAGACTTACCAATATCCAAGACAGAGACAGATGCTCGGAGGCAAAGCCTAGTTAGTAACAGAGAAGGCAGAGAGCCAAATAGTCATCCTCAACAAAGAAAAACCCTGCTCTCACCCACCACCTCAGTCTTTGGTCATCCTAGCACATCTTCAAATGCAGGAAGGTTGCAGTGTGTGTGGTAGCTTGTTTGCATAAATGGTTCCTACCAATTTCTTCCTATATGCTACATCTCTATCCAGAGGAGCCCTGAGCCAGCCAGCCTCTAAGAAGCCCAGGTTAGTGTGCTAATGACTGAAGTGCCAGAAACGTGTGTGAAGAAACCTTCTTGGTCATACAGACCAGATACACTTCAGATAACTCTAGCTCTAGCTACTATGTGATTGCAACCACCTGTGATCCAAAAAGAGCCATCTAGCCCTGGCCATATAACTCACAGGGTCCTGGGACGATAGTACTAAGCCACTAAAGTTTTTAGAGTGTGTGTTATATAGCAATAGACCACCAGGACACCCAAGAAAGGCTGCAGTGTCCCTTTTAAGTTTTGTGACACTCTTTCCCCTATATTCTCTTCACAACAAAAATAACAACAGCCAGTTGTATATTCAATACTTTAATAAGGTGCTCTGAGGAGCCCGCTAAATGACAGGCAGAGGGTGGAAAAGGTGGTGCTTCTTAAGCCCCACTCAGAGATGCATCAGTTATCTTCGGGTAGCTGGATCTTGCTGGGGTCAAAGCAGTTGGATTCCATGACAGGGAGGCCGTTGGCTTCCCGGTATTTCACTAGCCTCTCGGCTTCCCGGCGGGCCCACTCACGCATCCTAGAAGCAGCAACAGGTGGGGTCTGGTATGAGGGAGACTCATAGAATACCAGTTCCCCACCTCAGCACCCCCTTCCCCACCAGTGCAGGGAAAGGATTCTGGACAGACATTCCCTTCAACCTGCCTCTGGCCTACCCACTGTCTTGGAAAACCTCCAAACCTGTAGTCAGGCAGATAAGCCACAAAGGTGGTGCCAAGGACCAGGACAATAGAAAAGCCAAAGAAGAGGACCGTTCGCATGTTCCAGACATCCATCACAGGGTCTTTGTCATATCCATGGAACTCTGGGTTCTGAGGAAAAGGAGAGGTCAAGAAGGGCTTTCTTTAGCTCCATGAAGCCATATACTGGCCCTGCATAATTCTGTCTCTAATTCCCCCTCAAGCCAAGCTCTTCTCCCACTAAAATCATCTTCCTTTTCTTTTATTTTTCTTTCTTTTTGGTCTTTTTGAGACAGGGTCTCCCTGTAGCCCCAGTTGGCCTGGAACTCACTCTTGCAGACCAGGCTGGTCTTGAACTCACAGAGATCCACCTGCCTTTGCCTCCCGAGTACTGGGATTAAAGGTATGTGCCACCATGCTCCGCATTCCTCTTCCTTTTCAATTTTTTAAATTTTATTTCTTTTTTTTTTTTATTTTATTTATTTCTGTATGTGTATGAATGTACTGTCTGCATGCAAGTCTGTGCACCCGTGTCATGCAATGCTGCGGAGGTCAGAAGAGTGTGTCAGATTCCCCTGGAACTGGAGTCCTCCTGGAATTGGAGTTTCAGATGGTTCTCGGCCACCATGTGGGTGCTAAGGATCGAACCCGGGTCCTCTGTAAGAGCGGTCGGCGCTCTTAACTGCTAGGCCATCTCTCCAGCCCCATTTTATTTCTTTTTTATGTGTATGAATGTACTGTCTGCATGTAGGATTGTGCACCCGTGTCCTGCAATGCCTCGGAGGTCAGAAGAGGGTGCCGGATTCACCTGGAACTGGAGTTAAAGACGGTTCTCAGCCGCCATGTGGGTGCTGGGGATCGAACCCGGGTCCTCTGCAAGAGCAGTCGGCGCTCTTAACCACTAGGCCATCTTCCTTTTCTTAGCAGCTGCAAAGTTCCTTCCCACCGTGTCTGTCTTATTCCTACCAGTCATCCCATTCAAGGTTTTGGCTTTATTTCCAAATGAAGAATTGACTTCATTTATTTGTTTGGGAGATGTTCTCTAGTCACCCTGCCTATTAAATTGCATCACATGAAAGTGCAACTTGGGCTGGAGAGATAGCCTAGCGGTTAAGAGCACCGACTGCTCTTTCAGAAGACCCGGGTTCGATCCCCAGCATCCACATGGCGGCTAAGAACCGTCTGTAACTCCAATTCCAGGAGAACTCCAGTTCCAGGGGAATCGGAGACTTTCTTCTGACCTCCGCGGCATTGCACTACACGGGTGCACAAACCTACATGCAGACAGTACATTCATACACATACAAAAATAAAATAAAAAATTTAAAAAAAAGAAAGTGCAACTTATAAAAAAAAATTTTTTTTAAAGCCAGGCATGGTGGTGCATGCCTTTAATCCCAGCACTCGGGAGGCAGAGGCAGGTGGATTTCTGTGAGTTCAAGGCCAGCCTGGTCTACATAGTGAGCGCTCCAGCCAGCTGGAACTAAAGGGAGACCCGGTCTCAAAAA